>JARJCM010000340.1:0-106902 GCA_029233265.1 Mycena alexandri | reverse complement strand
CGTCGGAGCATCCATTTTAACACATACTGGTGTATCGTCGCAGGTCGCAGGTCGCCGATCCCTCGCGCCTCGTTCGTTTCCAACGCGCCCCCCTATCCGTTTTACTCCACGGCGCCGCCTGCCTCAAGCTTGATTTTCGTACTCGCGCTCCTCATCTTTGGTCCTGAAAATACTCTGTGCTTTCTACAAGCCACAATCTTCCGTACCCGTTCATTGGTCCTATCTCGTTCATCGCCTGCGGAATATTTGACTTGGGATCGTCCAACATTTCTATTACACCCTGGCCAAGTCCCGAGGACTCCGTACTCGTGCTCTGTGTTTTACTCGCTTCCGTACCCGTGCTCCACGTGCTTTGCGCTTATAACCTCGTTCGAATCCACGCGTACCCATACCATACACTTTCCCTTCGCGTAGCTCTGTGTGGGGTAGAGTCGGGCCCCGCGCTTGCAGCGCGCCACCCAACTCGGGGTGAGCTCCGCTCTGGGTGGTAGTAGAGTTGGGTGGCGCGCTTCGCACGCGTTTCCCTTCTCTCTGCTGGTCTTCCTCCCAGCAGCCACGCGCTCAGAGCCGCTCTGTAGCTCGGGGCGCATCCTGATCCGTTGACGCGTCGAGCCGCCGCGCGAAGCGCGGTCTCCCGCTCACATCAGCGCCCGCGGACGCCCGCAGCGAGTCCGACGCGCGAAGCGCGTCTTAGCTACAGAGCCTACGGCTCTTCCCCCACACACCCGCACTTGGAGGTTTCCTCTGATCGCGGGACGTTCTCTTTCAGTGTCCTCACTGACGAGACCAGACGACAGCTTACCTTATCTATAACTTTTGCTTCGGAGGCTGCGTTCAAGCCTTACAAGCTATCTCACTTCTTGAGCTGTCATCGTCACGGTTCAATCCTTCTCGTGTGTCTTGCTATATGTTTGGTTGAAGTCGGGTATGCCTGTATTGTAGCAAAACCTGCAGAGGGACAAACATGATATGTTAAAGTGTCTGTTTACGAGAGACTAAAATCTGCCAGTGTTTGACCCGTCGTTGTTCTTCAGCAGTAACTCAAGAATTAGTAGGTCCATGGCTGTACCACTGTCTTAAGTTTTCAACTTACTTGGGACAACCTTTGCACGCAATGTAAGTTAGTCCCATACCTAATGTCCTTTGCACGCACAAGTCTACGACCCTTATTCACTGTAATAACAGCCCGGGCTGCTCTTGCTTATTATCTCTGACTCGAACCCGATACCAATATGAACGTACGTACTGTATCAAACTTCATATCCCTACCATAGCACCTTCCTGCGTCTCGATCTCCATCCCCCCTTCCTTTACAACCCACCACATCCATGCCCGCTAGATACTTCTTAGACCACATGTACAGTGCTACACCGCCATTCGAAGATTTTATTTTCAAAATGTTTGCGGTGGATGGTCCCTCAACATCTTGTCCAAATGTGTGCAAATGATCAGTGCAACATCTAACAACATTTTCTCCCAAATGTTCAAAGAACGTTGGCTCAACATTGCTACGATATTTCCTCAACAAAGTAAAAACATATGTTCAAATCCTTGTCGAACATATCTTTGTTCAATAAAGTATTGGCTTCCAATGCTATGTATACACATGTATCAAGAAAGACTCTTCATGTGTTTCTGCGCGGTGGGAGTCTTACTGTAAATAAGGTTCACCTTACATTTTCTCCGAGACTCAAACAGTGCTGAGTCGGAATGGACTTTCTTTCAGTATCCCGCTGTCGCAAGAGGCTGTTT
The DNA here is from genome assembly GCA_029233265.1 of Mycena alexandri. Taxonomy (NCBI): domain Eukaryota; kingdom Fungi; phylum Basidiomycota; class Agaricomycetes; order Agaricales; family Mycenaceae; genus Mycena; species Mycena alexandri. The sequence continues at coordinate 105,150 of JARJCM010000340.1, read as the reverse complement.
GATTCTTCTTTGAGAACTCGAGAATGCATCCTGAATTGGTGATTTCAACTTTACCGGTGTTTCAGTCAAGCTTCGGTCTGGCTTGGATTTGAGAACGAAACCACAAGATCACGTCAGTGGTCCGTGCGCACTGTTTGGTCTTGATTCATCATCACGTGCGTGTTGCTCTCGCCTTTCAAGCTGAGCTCTGTCCGCTCCATCCTCTCTCCATGGCTACCCACCTCGCACAAGTTCCTCGGGATCCAGCACGGGTCAGCGTGCAATCTCAGCCACCGCCACCAAGCGCAACAGCACACCAGAATGCAAATTAGGATCCGGCAGACCGTCGAGGATGTCTTCGCAAGCATGATATCGAAGCACATGCCCCCGCATCTTCAAGGTGCAGTCGAAGGCCCAATATCAGAATGCCTGACCGGTGCAACAATATCGCAACGGGCCTGCATGCGCGACGACGGCATCCGACGATAACAATCTTGCGCGCACTGAGAACAGCGTTGGCAACAACAACACGAGGACAGAAGCAACACCAGAGACTTTGATCAAGCGCGGGCTGCACTTGAACAAGCTGCGTCACCCACACAGGGCGAGCCGGGAGGACGTGCAATGACAGCGACAAATGCCGGTGCAAACAAACTTCAGAATCAAAATCATATTCAAGCTTCGAACTTCAAAATCCTTCATCAAGCAAGTCCTCCCCGACAACAAGCCTCTCGTTGTGCACACTGCTTCGTTCTCGTCAAATGTTATTTTCCCTTCAATCCCTGTTATGTTAATCAAGAGACCCAGACACCCATCCGAGCCCCATCCGAGCCGCGCCGACCGAGTACCTATTTTTCTGTACATCCGTAGATAGATTTCGCGCCAATTGATAATGTTTTGCACCAATTGAATGAGCGATGAAAAGAAGAAAAATGAAATGAAAAGAAGTACCGTGGTTTGCAAAATGTTCAGAAAATGTTTTCTCAAGGTTGGTACAGATGTTTAGAAAACCCCATGTTGCAGAACCATTGAGGAATTGACATTTTTTACATTTGAGAATGTTTGCGGCTAAGGCTCCAACCATTTAGTTTTTATTTAGTTGAGCCCGTAAACTAAACCTAAATGGTATCTAAACGGTTTATAAACGGTTTAAAACGGTTTAAAATAGTATTTTTTGAGTGCAAAATAATAATAATAGGAAAACACCGTAACTAGCCTCGACCGCAATCCACCGTCGCTGCCTTCAACAATCCCTCCTTTATCCGTATCTTGAGTGACATTGCCTCCGTAATTAAGTCCGCCTTCATCGAGGTGCGAGTCTCCCGGCAGAGATGGCGCACGCTGGAGAACAAACGTTCAACCGAGACTGGTACCCGGAATAGCCAAAAAATTGCGGGCCATGCGTGATACCAGCTTGAACTCGGCTCGTGCTCCTACGGAAATTATCTTCAGTACAAGTCAAAATTACCATAGAAGTACACTCACCTTTCAGCGGGTTGTTCGGATCGCCGGTGTGACCCTTGAATGCGCTCCAAAACCGCTCGATTTCGGGGACTTCAACCACCTGCGACGCAGTGTCAGCGACATCTACCATACATATATCATCCAAGAAGGATTTGAATGAGCCGGGAGTTGAGCGCGCGGCGGGGGCGGCGGGCTGACCGTGGGAGATACACATCTGAGTGTCTTGTAAGACAGCCTGGTGCACGAAGCTAGGAGGCTCATCATTGGAGGGATAAGTGAGCCGAGACGCAGCGGTCTGGTTTCGTTTCGGGCGGGGCTTTGGCGGGGGATTACTAGTTGACATGGCGGGAGGAAAAGACGCGTCCGGTCACATTCAGGTCACATTTTATCAGCCGTGCTCTGCCGATGGATCTCAATGGAAGGTTGTGGATGGGCGGAAGACAAATGATGGGCTTGCAAACACACAGATGAGGTTCCGAGATCACCAGAATCAGCTCCAAGTCTTTGCCGCCGCCGGTAAATTGCGCGAAAATCTAACGGTTTTAAACTGTTTAAAATCGTTATGTTTACAGTTTACTGGCCCCTCTAAACTAAACCTAAATAAAAACGGTTTTAAGGGTTTAAAACCATTTATAAACACAAATGGTTGGAGCCTTATTTGCGGCTATATTTGGTGATGATCAAACTCGGGTCTCTAAACATGTTGCCCTCAACATTTTAAACATGTTTCAACCAAACGGCGGTGTACATGGGCCTAGTCTCAGCGCCAGGTGTCCACCTCACCTTCGTCACTTAGTTACTTCGTGTAAGTTGAGGGATCTTCGTGACTTTAATGAGAACCTGAGAATCTTCGTGACATGGGCATGATTCTCGGAAAGTTCGTGAGTTAACTGCTCTGCGCATCATGAAGTGATAGGTATCAGCATTGTGCCGAGCATGGCCGGTTGGGTTTGGGTTAGGTGGTTAAGGGTTTGGGTTGGTTGGTTAGTTGGTTAGAGGTTCGGGTTAGGTGGTTAGAGGTTAGTGGTTAGGGTTATGGTTAAAGTTAGTGTTAGGGTAAGGTATCTATACAAAAAACCCGCCCGGCCGTGTGTTGAAGGAACAGTGATGGCCGATGCTTCCGGGTTCTTGAACGTGCCGAGTTAAGTGACGAACTTTCGCAAAAACATGCCAATGCCACGAAGATTCACAGGTTTTCATCAAAGTCACGCAAGATCCGTCAACTTACGCGAAGTAACTAAGTGACAAAGGTGAGGTATACTCCAGCGCCAGCCCGCCATGACATCCTAATATGAGAACTCAAGTGCAAGTCTCACCTCATGTTAAATTGTCTCCGGTGAGTCGACACAAGTTCTATAATCGAAGGGTCTTCAGTTTGGTGGTGCATGTTAAAACGAATGAGAACTGTACCTTTGGTAATCCACACTCCAGAATATGTTCCCCTTGATGAGTATTTGTACGGCGACTCAATAGGTTTTTACTTGCCACTGGGACTGACGGGAGTTGCCACCAACGAAATTTCAGGCTTGGCGTGGTCTTACACTGCGTTCAGACCCCATGTAGACGCAGGGTGGTCCTACGTTGGGCTACCTGCGTCTACGTTGGTCTACCCCTTGTCTACATTGGTCTACCCGGGTAGCCGTACACCGCGTAGCCCACGGTGATCCTAGGTTGCCCTACCACGTGGCTACATGACGTAGGTCTACGTAGACGCAAGTTCGGCTACGTTGGTTACGTGAGTCTACCCGCGTAGACCTCCCAGGCTGTAAATTCGAAAAATTGGCACCAAATCAGTGAAGCCGGGAATTACCATGGTACGTTACATACGTCTACGTGTGGCTATGTTGGTCTACGTTGGTCTACCTGTGTAGACCAACATAGACCCATGTAGCCCAACCGGCGTCTACACGCGTACTGTATCATTTCGACCAAGTGTTCATAGGGTGTCACACGTCACCTCAAGTGTTCATTTTTTCGCGTGTTCATTTCTCGGCAATCACGCAAAATTTCCATATACGGACGTCCGGCAGATGCTGGACCACAATTTTTCGTGTTTTTCAGCCCAAAAATGTGAATGTCACCGTCACCGAGGGCGAAAGTGTTCAGTTCAGAGGGCCGCATCACGCGTCACTTGAACACTCGGTCGAAATGATACAGTAGCCGTACGTAGACCAATGGGTGCGTCTACCTCTATGGTCTACCCGGGTAGGAGCACCCTGTGTCTACATGGGGCCTGAACGCAGTGTTAAACAACACAAACAGAGATTCGATGAATCGGATTGAGGCAGTGGTGCAGGCCTGGGGGATGAGGGGATGAGGAGAAGGCCACGGCAAGAGGGAATGAGGACAAGGACATGGTGGTCATTCGAACGAAAGCTGTGGTCATCACGAGGTCACAGTTGGGTCGCGGTCCACGAGGAATTGTTGGCATCATCGCCACTGTTCGGCTGGCGCGCAGCTTCACGGCTTCACTCCTGGGGTTGATGGATTTTTGAGCCCGAGATATGGCTTCCAAACATGTGTTCTGTTCAGCAGAATTCTACGAGCCTGCTCAAAAATGAACCAAACATAGCTGATTTTTGGGTCCCTTTTGACTCCGAATTCTGGCTTGAAATGAGAACTGTTCAAGCCTCCAAACTCGCCGAAACATGCAAGATGTTTGCCGTCGGTTCGGATCGGAAAAACTCCCTGGTTTGGGTCACAAACATGCCAAATCCCATTGTTCTTCCGCTGTTTCGAGCTCAAACAGGCCAATTTTTATTTGCAGAAGATTTTCGGAACATATCGGATTTTCTGTGGGTGATTGGGTTCGAAAAAGGTGAATGTTTGCAGTTCATTTGGGTGCGGTGCAGTGGCCCAAACATGGTCTATTTCCGGTTCACATTTGACTTGCACACAAACAGTGAACCAAAAAGAAAGCATGTTTGGAGCCGATGTTTTATACCCAAACAGCCATCGGCCCCCGGAGTGCTTGCTTTCACACCACCACTATTCAGGATGCCACTGGAATGTTTGCCACCGGCCCATCATCAATCTTCTCCAGCAGCCCATTGACTCTGATTATTATTCAAGTCCTCTTGTCCGCAATCACTCCCGTTATGTGTTCAACCCGCCGGACTGTTGCTCACCACATTTTGCAGGTGGCAACGCCCCAAGTGTTCTGAATGCTGAACATCAAGTTAAGCACCATGCAGCAGTCATTCGAATGACCACTGATCCTCTGTCTTTCGGTCTACGGTCGCTTCTTCTGTGAGGGGCATTCGGGATTTCTCAGAGTCTCGAGATCCAGTACATTCGTTGGAATTGATAATGTAGTGTTTGCTTTTGGGTGCAAAAACGGCGTAACAACTGTGGTTGCGTCCATTGCATGAAGATGGTGCATTGATATTGTCGATGATCTAACATCAAACACGGGACCACAGGAAAGAGGCAAAGGGCACCCATATCATCATCCTCTGCGTGGCCCTGGAATACCGGGACATCATTCATTTGCAAGAAATCGAGAACAAGTCGAGAAGTCCCGAGGGAATAGCAAGAAGACCAAGAGCTTGCGAGAAGCGGCCATAGCAAGTGCGAGTTCGCCGGTTTAGTGTCAGAGAAAATTGGAGACTCTTACCAAAATCGCGCTCCATTATACCTCCTAACTATTTTCCAACTACTGTAGGCTGCGGGCCCCCTAATAATAAAAAATCGAAGATCGGCACACATATAATCTTAATGAGAAAACGATCTTTCGTCTGTTGTCCATTGCTCGTATGGCCAGACGTCCATTACTCGTAAATACGGCCGCACGCACAGTGCTCTAACGCCGTATGTTCCGTACCTCCGTACCTCCGGCCGCCGGCCATCAACGCCGTGATGGCCACGTTTCTCCTCTTCTCAAACGACGACCACGCCGAGCACGCTCACTGGACCCACCTCATCGCACCCTTTGACGCGCCCCGCCACGTCCCACGCTCTCCATCCTCATCGTGCCGATATCAAGATTTTTTTTAACGTGCCGCGGCCCCAAGGCAATCCTTCCTCTTCGCCAGTCCCGACCCTACTCCCCTCAGTATCTCGCGTGCCGCGGCCCCGGCAGTCTCCACTCCCCGCCACACCGGTAGGCTCCGTCCCGTACTCCTCCTGCTGGCCGCGCCTACGCCATCCCGCCTTTCAATTGGACTAGTGTTGCCGATGTCCGGTTCGGTCCGGTTTTTAGCCAAAAAATCCGAACCCCGAACCTGACCGACCCCGAACCCCGGGTCCGGTTCGTACAGGTTCAGTTCAGGTTCAGAACCGGTTCGAACCCGAACGAACCTGTAATTTTTTCAGAGTTGCTTTTGGGTTGAAGAAACGTTGCAAAAAATTGAACTCACACATTAAATGCATGGTATGTACTTGGAACACACACACACCCTGTTCTAGCGGCTTAAAACGATAATTTGCTGTGTTAATCGGCTTTGCTAATGACATTTTCTCAGCATCTGCGTGCTCCCGAGAGATGATTATGAGCCGGACATGCTAAAGCACTCCGATTTCAACCCCAACATTCTGCATTGGGGGATGAAGTAAGGCTGGGTGAGTTTTAGTACTGGAAATTGGTCAACAACAACGCTAAATCCACCCCTAAAAGCTTCAGGTTCGAACCGGTTCGCACATGTCCGAACAGGTTCGGGAAAAACCAACATTGGGCGAACCCCGAACCTCAATTGACGTTCGGTCCGGGTTCGGTTCAGGTTCGGCATCGGTTCTGAACCCGACACCGGCAACACTAAATTGGACACCTTCGCGCACACATGACGACGCCCTGCCGTTATCTCATCCCGCCAACTCCCGCCTGCAGGGCTGCATCGATTGGAAAGGGTGGATAATGGAATGGCGGTGAGTATGTCTCAACAGCTAACCCCACGCCATGGCTCGCACTCATCGTCCCGCCTTCCGCCGCTTTCTCCGTCTCCTCCTAACCCCCCTTACCGTCCATATCCACGTCCACGACACGTGGCATCACCCGTCCGCGCCGACGATACCTATCCCTTTATCCTCAAGTTCTTCGGCTTCAACCTGCTCTTGGGCTTCAACTCCGTTGACCTTCTTCCGGAATCTTCGCCAATTTATCCTACTGTACTCCGGTGTTAGCGAAACCGAGTGCGGAGTGCTGAGCGCGAGCTAAAGGTAACGTAGCACGCGTTTGAGAGGTTTGGTATTGCCGGATGGCGATAGAGTATTTGTGTTGAAGTTCAGAAATCCCTATAATAAACACTTACGATACCCACAATCTACCTTAAGCAGCCGACTAACGAGATACGTCTTCGTTAGACTTAGATACGGGAAACGTCTCCGTAGCCTTAGGACTGCTGTACTAACCTTAAGCAAGCTCGCTGCGTTACTTAAAGAATAGCCGGCGGTAGTTCTGAATGAGCTCGAGGCGTCACTTAGATTCACGCGAAGTTATGATTAACTGTGGTGGTGGATTGAAGTAAAGAGTGCTTCTCCACAAGGGGGAGAACTCCCGTTTATATACTATAAACTACGTCGGTACCGAGATAGCTCGGGGAGGAGACCGAGGCTCGGGGTTGAACCCGAGGCTCGGCAGTTTGAGCCGTTGATCCCGGCACGGAAGATTCCGGTGATGAGTTGAGGTTTCAATTTCCATCACATCCGGCGATTATCGAGTTGAATCTTGTGTCGAGGTGCGTGTCCTATGGCTATCCTCCGCTACTATTTTTGTCCTCTGGTTACCTTTCCTTCACAGGTCTTGTTCAATCCCCTCTTCAAATCCCCCTCAATCTGGTGCTTACATGCATCCTCAAGTCATTATCTGTCTTAGCGAGCCTTTCGCACCCGGCCCGACATTTGATCGCTCTCGGATTGACTTGCAAGCGCTCAGGGACGTATGTACTCGACTGTTACATGTACTTGCCGTACATTTTTGGGTACATCGTTCATTGATTTATTTTTGTTTCCTTCCATTCTTACTGACTCTTCAAGTCCTCGCAGAATCTCAAGACGATTCATTTCAACCCCATTGTACGCATACGCTACATCGAATTCGACGCGCCGTTATATTTGGCTGAGTTGCGGCAAATTTAGTTCAATCAGAACTCACCTTGTTCTCACAATTGTGACACTTGGATCGAATGTGATTTGGGTTCCTGTAAATTAGGTTAGCTTGCTTGGTTCATATCTTCATTTGTTCCTTTCCATAACTCTCCATTGACTTACAGCTGACCTCTCTTGGTGCCTATCCTGTGACGAACGGCTGAGAAGATCCTACCATGAAATATCTTGTTCATCTCTCTGGTATGATATCTACACTGTCTTGGGACAATTCATCATCTAGGGGGGTTCCATTCCTGCCGCGGTCCACCATCAAAGTTCCTATGATCCTGCCTTTATATACTGCACGCTCTGTGATGCCCACTCATTCCCTTCTCCCACTGCCCCTCTTTCGTTTCATTTTGGCTCTCGTTCTCTTTCTTTCTTGGGCCAAGATTAACTTCACTTCATCATGCTGGCATCCTTCATTCTCTCATTTACTGTGGTCCCGCTGGTCGCCTACGCGGCGCCTCTATTTGGCCTGGGATCCAGCGAGGCGACAGGCGCACCCACGCCCGTGTCAGGTTCCACTGTCAACGCGACACTCTCCCGGCCCGCCCAGTTTGCGCGCGCGGCGTACTGCACCAGCGACTCGATTAAATCCTGGAGTTGCGGTGTGCCCTGCGATAGCCTGAAAGGCGTGACGTTCTTGCAGGAGGGTGGAGGTAAATCCATCGTGTCATATCAGGAAACTTCCCACTCATGTATTGATGACTCACATGAAAGACGAGGGAGAAGTCCCATTTTGTGCGTGATCGTCTTGTTTCGGGCCTGCATCCTATTCCTGATGCGGAATGTAGACTTCATCGCCCATGATACAGTAGACCAAAGTCTCGTCGTCGCACACGAGGGGACCGACCCGGATAACATGTGAGCCGGCGCCGCCATCTTCTTCTCCCTTCTTCATCATCACAATCGGCCCGAAATAACCCCTCCCTTCTCTCTCCCGTCTAGCCTTTCAATATTGAACGACGCCGAGTTTGCCCTGGTGAATGTCGATACGACACGGATTCCACAGGCTGCCGGGAGTATGTCTTGTTCAAGTTTTAGTTCTCTCAAATTGAATCTATTGCTGACTGGAGGACCGCTGTAGAGGGCATCAAAGTGCACGACGGGTTCCAACAAACCTTCCAGCGCACGGCGGACGGACTCCTCGCCGGGGTCAAGGCTAACCTTGCGAGCACTGGCATAAAAAAGGTCGTGGTTACCGGACACAGTCTTGGTATGCGCCTACTCTGTGCACAATGTAGGAAGCTCATTGTGGGATGGATAGGTGGCGCCCTTGCGACAATGACCGGCGCCATGATCAAAGCCGCTGTGGATCCATCCGTGCAGGTCGTCGTAACCACCTTCGGGCTCCCGCGCGGGGGGAACGAGGCATGGGCGAACTTCCTCGACTCGAACGTACGTCCTGTATCCCTTCTCAATTTCTCTATACTACTTCTCACGAACTTTCCCATTCAGCTCGGGATCACCTTCGTCACGAACCAAAACGACCCCGTCCCCACCCTGCCCCCGCTCCTCTTTGGCTTCACGCACAGTGCCGGAGAGATCCACATCGTCGACGGGTCGCAGACGACTATCGTCTCCTGCCCAGGGCACGACAACAAGAACTGCGTGACGGGCAACTCGCTACTCCATCTTTCGGTGCAGAATCATCTTGGTAAGTCCGTTGGAGAGTAGTTACAGATACGCCGTTCGCCATAGCTGATTTTGCTGCTTCTTATGTAGGACCGTACTTCGGGTTAGCCGACGATATCACTTTTGGCGGGGACCAGTGTTCGTCGTAGGATTGAAGGTCGACGTGGCTTGGGAGGTTAAGGTTCTGTTTGTAATTCCCGGACGAATTATAAACGGTTTTTAATTCTCCGTTTATAAACACTCGCAGTAACGGTCAAAATTTGGGCTTCCGGCGAGTTCTGGATAGATTTTCAGCCCAGGCTGACCTCGGGTAACCACTAGTCAGGCGATTGAACACTTGCAAGCTCTCTGGGAAGGTATCTTGGGAGCACCGAAGGCACCAACAATGAACTTAAGGCACAAACTTGCGATCTGAGCGACAATTCCGAGAGCTACATCAGCCATAGTGCTGACGTTGCAACGAATGGGAGTGGTTGATCACTTGCTTGGAATGTTCTTGTCTGAACTCTGCGGAAATTGCTCCTCCCAGTGGTGGGTCTGCTGAGCGCTGCCACACCAATTTAAAAACTGGGGGTTTTGGCCCAACGATTAAAAGCCGGGTTTACAAAACACCTGTTTATAAACATATTTATTAACTGGACTTAAAAACAGAACCCTATGGGAGGTGGAAGCAGAGAAGCCTGAGTGATGCCGGGACGCATCAACAATCAAACGGCCCGGTGATCCTTGGGTGATCCACGTAGCTCTTTCTCAAGACGATTCTTTCTAAGCTGGGACTCCCGCCGTTTACATTTCCGCTCCCGCCTCTCTCGACCTGTCCGTTGGGTGACAACCCATGTGTGACCCTGAACCAGCGTCTGGTACTCGCTAAGCGCCCTGAAAATCGACTCAAACTTGACTCAAACTCAGAACTCTTTGGCGTCGCGATTTTCTCGATCTGGCTTACAGCTGTTTTGGAAACAATGGGAGACTGAAATGACAGTGCGTTCTTATCTTCCGCTGATGCGTATCCTGGCGAGTGCAGCACAAGCAAGTTCCCGTTCCTAACGTCTCGTTCCTACTAAGTGAATTCTGGCGCGAATCCGAAAATATTTCTCACCTCACTGCAATCTCCTGCAGACGCCCATCTCCGACCGCAAGAATATCTTCCGCGACTATTTGTCCCGGTCTGAGCTTGGCACCAACTTAAGAGAATCCTACACGACCTGGATTAGTGGCTTTCTGCCTCTGTTCAGCGGGATGAACTGGACGAAGAAGAGGTTAATCCTCATTCATTGCGGGCGTTCAAGGATTGATTCAAGTGAGCAAAAGCCCTGTACGGTGATCTCTTCGGTGTTGACATCAAAATTGACGAGTGCCTCCTCCTGAGTCGGTGCCGCGTCACGCAGTTCGAACCCCCTTTTACGTTACTTGGCGCAGTATAGCGGCATGCCCAAGCTGAGCAAGGAAGAATTCACAGCAACCACCGCCATGGCGACACCAGCCCAATTTCCTTGATTCCGCCAAGCCACCGGTAAGTTCGATGATAATCGTTTCAATCCAGCACTACGCAATCAACACTGGCAGCCTCAGCTCTCACATTCCCTCGGGAAGCACTCAAAACACCGAGAATCCGCGGTAGAATTGAAATTAACCACAAGGTTACAAAAGCCACAGAATTCCGAAAACGAAAAGCAGAACGTTAACAGCCCCCCAATCCTTCGAAACCCAAACAGACTTCCTCGACACCCACTACCCAACTAGCTAGATAGGCGAGCAGCTAATCGAACTCGTCAAATCGTTAAAGTTGGTGGTCCCGGAGAGCCCGGGCACACTGAACATGTCCCAGTTGCCCTGCTGCAGAACGACCTCGCTGTTGGCAGCCGCGTTTCCAGTTCCAGTCGCGATACACCCAAAGTCCCTGCAAAAGTGCGTATCTGTTAGCTTGATTAGCGATGGAGCTAAATGTGTCCGCCTCACTGGAAGAACGTGCAGATAAATCCGCCCGGTACAACAGCCCAGGAGATCTCCTTGTTCAGGAAGCTGAGTCCACCGGTGAGGTTGATGCAGGAGTCGGAGACCACCGGGAGGGTGACGCATCCATTGGGCGGGTTGAGGCTGCCGCTGCAGACCTCAATGGTCACGGAAGCTTCCTGGGTGAATTGAATTGTAAGTTATCGTGCCGCTAGAGTACGAGACGTTGGCTGTGGAACGCACGGGGCTTGGCTTGGCGGGAGCCCCCGCGGCGAAGGAGACGAGGACGGCAGCGAGAGTGCTGGCAAGGAGAGCCTTGGAGTTAAACATTGCTTTGGATAGATGGAGGAGTTCGTTAGTTAGCTTAGCTTGAGCGAACTGAGGGAGGTGAGTCCCCTTCTCCTCCTTTTATACTGCTTAATGTTTGTATTAATAATCTTAGGTTCAATCATGCATTCAATCATTCCTCACGTAGTGCGTCAACATCCACAGAAGAAACAAATTGACCGCAGATTGATGCTCTGTGGACAGGGAGCCTGTTCGCGGGCCACGGAAACATGTTCATCCCAAGAGCTTTCCGTACAAACTCTGTTTCTCGCCTAATCGATTCAACCACTCACTAGCGCTCGCAGTTGTAAACTCCAGAAATCAATATTAGATCCAAGAACTGTACTTGGAGAAACTAAGCTGAATGCCCTGAACTTCCGATAGTTCTTGACGCTTCGGCCATCAGCTGGTAACAACACTCATCATTGTTCTGTTGAAAATGTGACATAACAGCACACGGAAACGATAAAGGGCCGACCGCGCCTCCTCTGAGCGCCAGGATGCCTGTCAGATTGCCTCCAACTCCTGAGAATAGGAAACCTTGACCAACAAAGGCTTCCTTGCGGATGCTCGAGCCGACGTAAACGATCATTTAGTCTGCAATTAATTACCAGAGTACTAAAGCGTCCCGCTGCTGAGAAGAGGTACTTGCCGCATTTGGTGTTTTAAAGGCCAGAGGTAGTTCGAGGTCAGCGTTTATTCCCCCATCGATTCAACTCCGGTGTCGTAGGAGGATATATATGCCTAGTAACCAAGTCAAGATGGACACAAGAGATCGAAGGGGAGGTGCGTCGACAGCGAAATAACGAATTGAATGAACCGTGCACAAGGAGTAATGATCTGTGACGCGGTGCACGAAAAGTGCGACCAAAGAAGAAGAAATCCCCGCACAGTTTCGCGCCATTTAATTGGCGGCGCATTTCATGGGTCCGAGGACATGAATGTAGTACTTTCTTCAAACGTGAGATTTGGGAACGTACTAGCGTTGCGTCAGGCATTTTAGCACCCGTTCTGTTAAGATCTCAGCTGAGCCGATAAGTAAGGATTTGACTGTCAGCACCATGCTTTTCCGAACATCGTCGCTGTCCCCTTTCAAATGCGCACTGCACATGGAAGCTGTTTAGCACGAATGCCTAACCCTTCTCAGAATGGGTTTTCTTGCCTCATCCCGGGATCTGTCCCCCACCTTCCACCGCCGGCGCATCCAGTCTGGATGCGCCGGCGGTGGAAGGTGGGTAAGCATCGACAGTTCTACGCAAATCAGGGGGATGTGCTAGGTTCAGATCCGGAGACCTCGGGAACGTCGCGTAAGTGTTCCATAGTGTCACGAGAACAATGAGTTGCATTCAGCAGTGATGTATCAGCTCCACCGCACTGGGAGTGTACGGTAGGGCGGAGTGCGCATCGCATTCTGGACATGTCTTCATTTTTTTTGTCCCGGCGGGGCACATTGCCTGGCTGGGGTTGACGTTGTACTCGCCTCGATTGGCTGCCGATACGTCTGAATCTCTCTGACTCTCAACATAGCTAGTGTTTGTAACCCGTTCAAGGGGCAATATATCTTTACCCAATACTATCTGCTTGAAACACCAAACCCACCTTGTGTGTACTAAGTTTCCTCGTCGTAACGCTTCACGCTTGCATCGTTAAATCCGCCAATCAACTGGTTGACGCGATTGCTCCACTGGAAGGCTGTTTCCTTGTCCTAAGTGAGGTAAGACGTTTCGCCTACTCACGCGTTAATCACGTATTGGATTAGTGGTCTTCGGCAATCCCAGAATTGAACTCACTGGGATTTGAACTGAGTGATACATCAGAAATTAATCCCAAGTAAATATATTTCGTGGTCTTCAGATACGATTATTGTCAACAGAAAGGGTGACTTTACGAGATCAAGTTCTGCCGTATACTGGTCCGAAACCTCGAGGCTTTTTAATGCCCTGCGCTCCATTGTGCTTCTTAACACCCTCGGAGGTCGAGCTAGTAATGGGGTGCGGCCGCCAAGCAAGACGCGGTATGTATTTTTCCGGTTATTATGACTGCCATCCTTCTTTATGCAAATCCGGCGCTGCATCTAATACGCTCGAGTTGCCGGTCCGCACTCACTCGTCCAGAAATTGAAAGGATTCTATTCCGCGACCGATTTGCCATCACCCTCGGAATGGCGGGGTAGCCGATCATGTTGCACCTCCGAGCTCGGCATACCCCGCACCTCAGTCGGCATCAAACCGCCGATCAAAGCCGCCGGATCAATCCCGTCATCACGGCAGTCTTTTTTCTTCTGACCACCACGACGAGTACGCTCAGCAACCTCAGTCGACCCCACCCCAGCGTTAACGCCACCCACCCACCCCACCTCAGCGCTGCCTCGGTGCCCCCGACGCGGCCTCAGGCCTCAGGCTTCAGTACCCAGCCCGACCCCACCGCTTTCGCCAGCATCGCGCGCCCCGCACGCCCCTGCCGTCCTTTCGTCCCGCCCACTCGCACCTCCAAGCACATTCTGCGGCGAATACAAGTCGCTGGAAAACGAAAGAATGAAGGGGGTGAATACCACGGTGCGTACATACGTGGCGGCGATACGTCAACGCGTCTTGGCTGCGTTCCCCACCCTCTCCCCATCCTTTGTCCCATCCACCACCCTTCCCCTTCCTGTCTGTCTCTACGTCCGCGACGCGTTGCATTGCCGTCCATGCGGACGATACTGAATTCCGCGAACACTTCAATGTCGTCCCCGTCCCCTTCCATAACCCCCTCCGCGCGCTGCTGCTGCAGTCGAGCATGGTCCGTGGCGCGTCATTTGACGTGTTCACCGCCTGCTCGTCTCTATATGCATGGCGCCGCGCTCTCGGGGGGATTTTCTAATCTCCCCACAAACCACCTTCCCCCCGCAGCACTCCTCTTGCCGCACTCGATGTCACTCCGCGTGTGTACATTGCCATGCGTTCCTTCACATGCCGCTGACGCTTTCTCGTGTCAGCGGCGCATGCAAGGCGCATGCAACTTCTGCTCTCCTCATACCCCATTTCCGAAGTACCTCCCCGCGACGCACAGACCTCGACGTCTTTTTCAGCCTCACACCTCGACGAATACGATCGTGCGTCATAGCACTCGACAACACTGCGCGTCCCAGGCACCATCGAGGACAGGTCCGGCGGCGCGACCACCAGCTCATTGAATGCCCATTCTCGCCTCCGAAACCGATATCCCTAAATGCATACGTAGTACTCATTTATGGTAAAATCCCTCAATCTCATATTGTAACTGCCACGCTCTCCGCCTTTGGTTTTAATGCAAAGGTAGGTCACTTCTTCCTCGTTATTTTCCCCCTGCTTCCCGGCGCGTTTTCAATCAAGAGTTCACTCATCTACCCTCTCATCGCATTTATGCTACGTCGGAATGCTGTCTCGTCTAGATTCTGCCACTCGTCAATGTTTCAGTCCCGCTGCATTCGCCTGCCGGTACTCCCAACTCTCGCTGCAAACATATGGCAAAGTCTCTTCACGTCTTCAACTCGGATCCTGAGCGATCAAATTCCTTTCTGCCACTGATTGTAAGTGTATGTCTCCCTAGCCGTCGCCCTATATCTCACTCTACAGACTGCCGCTACTGTATTCCAGCACTCAAGATGCTGGTGGATATCAACTTTCATTTTCCCACTGCTCATCCCCTCCCAAGTCCTACATTGGAGTGAGGACTCACGCACGAGGCGCGGGTAAGATCCTCGGGTCTTCTTTAGTCGGCATTAATCAATCCCCATCATTTAACACCGGGGGCAATGACCGGCGCACCCGAAAGCCGTGTGCGTCAATCTTTGCCCCCAGTGTAAACGAAGCGAGAGTCCCAACGTACGCCTACGATGATGCTCCTTTTGTGACCAGTGAATCATTCACGGAACCACAGCTGTATTAGGTTCGGACTGTTATCAGCAATACAAGTTGGGTTTCTTCCTGCTTCCACCCTCCCGCTGCGAGCCCCGTCGGCTCTTCTCCCCTGACAGGTCGTAGACCCTTTCCCCTCTCCATAGTGTGCACAAGTACGACAGCGTCGCATGTGCAGCACTGAAGTAGCGATGTTCTCGGAAGCCGGCATGACGGGATGATTCCTTCATCCTTCATATCTGGCAAGCGCTGGCCGCTCACCATTTGGCAGCCACAATTTTCTTCGAGAAAGCTTGAATGCTTCTTTGTGTGCTTATATTCCTTAGACCCCGTTCGTGTCCCACGTCTTACTTTCCCCACCGCAGATGCTTTCCGCACAAGTCGTCCTCGTCGCACTGTTCTTGCATGCCTCTGCTGCCTCGGCCGATGATCTCGCAGCGGTATATAGTCTGTTTTCCCCTTGAACCGCCAGCTAATGACCACATCTAAGCCCGGATCTCCCAATATGACCGCCTGTTCAGGCTCAATCAATCCGCCCGTGGGCTGCGTCACAATCCCCATAGTCTCAGACTCATGCTTTAACTTCGTTGGGGGTGCCAGCGGCCTCGACAAGGAGGTCTCCTGGGTCCAGGTTCCTGCGGAATATGCCTGCACCTATTTCCAGTAGCTGGGCGAAATCTTGTGCCTTCGTGAGTCTGACTAGATATCGCAGGAATTTCGGATGTCTCGCGGTTGAGGAAGATGACCATGCGACGCTAACCTGCGGCATCTGGAACATGTTCGATGTCCTAGTCCCGACGGCATCAGGGACCCAGAACTTCAACGACCTGACCAGCTCGCTCAGCTGTGTGCGTTCTGGGTGAGAGACTTTTTACCTTTCCTGTTAGTCCCAATCTCATGTGGTCTTTGATCATAGTTCCGCTGCTTCAGATGTGTAGAATTATTCGAAAAATTATACGAGGGCAAACTTTAAAATCATTCAACTACCTGTATCCCGCATAGTGCGAGTGCGAACCTTAAGAGCTTGAAGCACCTTGTTTATCCCCGTGCTGGCGAGTTTGCTATACCTCGTGTCCCATTTGAGCAAAAGTTGCGACTTTAACACCGAGGTCCCGAGGAACATTAGCATTTAAGGCTGCGTTTTTCTTTTACCGCGCAACTCTGAGATAAATTGTTAGAGTGTTGATACAGTAGCAGTGTACCGAAGGGACCCAACCGATACTGGTTGGTAACGATGACAATTCCCCTGTTGCTCTCCCTGGTAATGTCCTCGCCGTTGTAACCGAAGGATCGGTTTCTTTTGATAAATTTGGCGCATCCAAGAATTCGGGAACATCAAAAGTGGGGAGATTGTTGTTAAACGGGATTCCTATTTCATTGTCGGATAGCATACACTAAAAATTCATCGATCCCATGATACTCAATATCGTAAGATACATCTGTGCTTCGTGTCGACGATTTGAGTTGCAAGGCTTTTGAGCGGGTCGCTCGGGAGTACCTAGTTGAGCCCTGGAAACGCTCATTGGGCTGTACTGTTGCCATTTACACACCACGTATGTTTGCCGGCGGTTGTGGGCCTCTGAAGCGCAGATCACCAGTTTTTCATTTAAATTTGGGGTGAATTGATTGAATGAGGAGGAGACGCCTCAGCGTATCGAATCGCCCGGACGTGTGTTACGTTATTGGTAGTATTCACAGCGCCTTGATACTGCGTATAAACAAGATCGACAATCGGCGAGATCTGGGGCTCGACCAGTCCGGCGATTAAGGCAGTGGCCCAGAGACGAAAATTCCAGAATGCCATCTTGAAATTGTCCTTCAGTATGTTGTCTGTCCGGCGTAAGATATTTCTTGGATGTTTCCACCGTTCTTCATCAGTACTTGGTCATTTAGCGCGCCCGGCGGATTTCAACCAATGCAATGCTCTTCCGTTGAATGGATGGGTGTTATAAGTGGAGTAGCTCTACTGACACCACCATTTCAATTCATTCTTTCATTGGACCTGCCTAATACACCTACCGGTTTCTAGAGGCATGGGCGACAAGCGTCTTGCACGATGGTGGTTACTCTCCGTGACTCAAATCAAATCGGAGAACGAACCGGTACATACCATGTGCATTGCGATGTTCTCGACATTCGACTTCATTCCCCCAGTCAGCACAAAAATCCTAATACCGCAGTGCTTCTAGAATTGCGTTTCTCCCAAGAGAAGCGCACTGGGATTGCAGGGCCCTCCTCCCACAATATTTCATGTTTCCGGCGAGATCAAATCACCGGGTCCATCATTGGCTTGACTTGGCTTGCAACCATGCGGTCAGTGTTCAAGTTCCTATAAAGGCTGGCTATCTCACACCACTCAAAATTTCGCGCTCACCACAACATGTTCTCAGCCAAATTCCTTCTCGCCGCTGCTGTACCCGCCTTGTTGACACTAGGAGGAGAATTTGCATCCCCGACCATTACCGCCTGCTCCGGCACGATCAACCCGCCCGACGGCTGTGTTATCATCTCCGTCGTCTCTGCCAGTTGCATCAACCTCACTGGTAATCTCACCTCCCTCAACAAGGAGATATCCTGGGCGCAGGTTCCCGATGGATTCGTCTGCACGTTCTTCCAGTAAGCGTTGACACATTTTCTTGACAACATTGTTCAAGTGTAGACATTACCTTTAGAGTCCGCGACTGCAGTAACGGGGGAGTCAACGCCCACGACGTCGCCGTCTTGGAAGGCGGCACCTGGGACATGTCTGACGTTCAAGGTATTGGAGGACATCAGAACTTCAACGATCAGACAAGCTCGATTAGCTGCTCGCCTCTTTGAAGAAGGGGTTATTCTGAGTTTCAGTCCCCGGGAATACATCATTGCTTAGGGCTCATGTGGGATGACGGGGGATATCAAAAACTCAGTTTGTATATATGTGTCAATTGCAGCATGGGTCCTCCAGTTGGCGGAGGGGTCGTATCACATCACACCTTCAATAGCAGCTAAAGAGTTTTTTTTCTCGAATTTCGTGCGGAAAATATTCATGCAGTTGACGCACTAGCCGCAAAGGCTGGTGAAGTCAAATGCGTAATCGGTGTAACCAGCCGTATGTGTAGTAAGTACTATTGTATTTCTCGACTGGCATCCTGCTTGTGGCCTCCCTCAATAAGCCACTTACAGTATTTTTTTACCACCACTTTAGTTCCCTCCCTTGGTCTGGATGTATATGTCAGCTTTGAGATTATACAAATCCGCTACGTGCTAAACCCTACCTACAGCTTAAAACCCGTATTGCATAAACAGCCTCCTTCGAAAATCTCAGCGCAAGAACCATATCAAAATTTCCCTGTCAGCCTGACTCGGAGGATGCCTCAACTCTGCGACATCAGATTCAGAACGCCCCAGTGGTGCTGAGAAATTCAGTGACTTACTGGACGAACCAATCGTTTCCTGGAACTTGGGGAGAAAAGCAGATGCCTCCGATACTAGTGGTCGACGTGGTAAAACAGTGCGTAGTTGTGTCAATGCCCAAAGTGCCCTTTGGTCGAATTATCGGACCGTCAGGAGATGCGACCTAGCTTAGAAGCTAAGAGACTTACAAAAGCAGATCCACAAACACTGTACTCCACAGTATCAAGATTGATGTAAATGTAAGTGCATGTGGCGAGGGTAGCAATCACCCCAGTGGAGGGAGGAATGAGAAGAGGGTCCGCTGAATTAATTTAATTCATCAGTCAGTGTCGAAAGCAATCTAGCAAATGTATACATAGACCGTCCAGGGCAATCGTTAAATCGTTGCAGTCGAGGAGAGACGGTTGCTCGGGACGAAGATCACACACTGTGGAACCTGAAAAAGCTAAACGAAAAAAAACTGGCAAGAATGCGGAAAGAGGACGTACTGCAGGGATTCGTGACTGCATCGCATTGCGAGACGACCTGACGTTTTAAGGCGTTCACCAGTGAGCCTCTGCCTCGGACATCAGATCCCGGGCAAGAGATGGTCGAGAGCTTGACTTCTGCTCCTTTATGAGCGAAGCTGCTTTCGCTCAGAATATTGGCATTCGGTCCACAAGCAGTTGGCAACACGGAGCTTGCGGTTACTGAGAGACCAAGTACAGACGCGAAGGCTACGAGTAAGGCGAACTTCATGGCAGAGAGGCTTGATGGGAAGATAGCACTGCTTGGGCTGAAGCAAACAGACCTCGTATTTATGTTCGAGAGCTGACTGTGAGATGTTGCTGCCATGATCCGATCTTCAGGACTGTGGGTCAGCGGACTTGAGGCATGTCGATGGAAGCGAAAGGCTGCGGAAACAGCGTGTCTTTAACAGGATATACCCATGTTGCTCAGTGAAAATTTGACCGCTCTCTGCAAGAGAACCACAAATGGGCAGTAGGCGGACAGTGATGAATGTGATACAATTCATTGGCACAGTCACGGGGCTGGTCCGAGTGCTTCTGGTGATCTCGTACGCTCACGACATGTGAACTTCTATCTAAGGGTCATATTGGATTCGAAAGGCAAAGTTGGTGGAGTAGAATTGGCGACAATAGCAATACTTATCCAGGATTCTGGGTAGCACATCACAGCCTGTTTTTATTATAAGAAGCTAAAGCTGATGGTGCTACTCGCGTCGTCTAGGGTCATGTCATCTATGCGCTCGACTCTTGTTTTGTTTCGGCAAGTTTCGGCATGGACTGTCAAAGGTGGGCCTGAACAGCTGTTCAACTGCTAGTGGGTTGACTGTTCAACTGCTAGTGAGTTGACAAGTGTTACTCCTGAGGCCCGCCCAAGGGAACATGAGAAGACCTCGGTTCAAAAGTACAGCCGCAGCAAATGACCCCACATCCTGTAGATACTGTACCATTTCGACCAAAGGTTCACAGGGTGTCACCCGTCACCGCAATTGTTCACTTGGATAAGATGTTCATTGATCGGCGATCACACAAAAATTACCATAAATAGCAGTCCGGCTTCTGCCGGACCGAAATTTTTGGCGTTTTTTAGCCTAATTGGGACAGGAAAGCGTCTGTCACCCGTCACCTGGGTCAAAATTGTTCAGTTCATGACCCTCTGTCACCCGTCACCTGAACCTTTGGTCGAAATGGTACAGTACTTGGGCTTGACGCCGGCCATTGCTAGCGCATGGCAGTAGGAGTCCGGCCTTTGGCCCTGGTTGATTTATAATGTTGATCTCGTGGTTCTTAGATGTTGGAAAGGTGAGTGTCCGATAACTGTGTCGACCGGTTGACCAGTTTGAGGGAAGGCTGAAAAATTGGGAAGATCATAGGATGCAGCTTGCTTGCTCGAGGAAGGGAGGAGAAATCATTTAACTCGTGTAAATCTTGAATCTGAACTGGTGTGTGGTTGCCGCACTTTCCCCGACTTGACTGAGCTCCTTGTTCCCTGCACGGAAAAATAATTGGGATGAGCTGAAAGTGCCAGTCTTGCAGATGCCTACAGCGATCATGTTTGTGAGAATGTGTGTCCATGCCAATACTTACTCCTAATGTAAACATTAGTGAGGCTTTACCATACTATCATGTCTCCTTGTGCTGTCTTTCAAGCCACTTCAGCAGAGGAAACACGGACTGAACACAGAACATATTGCAATTCCAAACTCTTTCTGAGCCACAGGAATACTCAAAGGCCAGTGTCACACATGGTTTTGAGGCCGCTCGGGCGTGCGCAATAAATTCTCGAGTTGACAAACGCGCAAACCCGACTGTGTGATGCCATAGTCGAACACAAGCCCGTTTGTCTGATGGCATCAGACAAACGGGCTTGGGCTTGATTTTGGCTGCGATAATGTTCATACCGAGAATGAGTGTCAGGAGCATAATTTACTACTCAAAATCTATGCTTTACTCGACACTAAAGAGATCTGATACAGAGTTTCAGTGCATAGACTTCAAAATCTTGTTGATGTTGACTGACAAGTTGAACACAAGCCCCTTTGTCCGATGGCATCAGACAAATGGAACGAAGCACGAGTTTGAATGTCCAGCACCGAAATATTAGTTTGGAGAAGCGCATTGCAGGGTGTTGAAGGCCCAGAGGCGTGTAGGTGCGTCCCTCGATCGAATCCGATGACAGATTCAAAGCTGGGATTCGAGGCTTGGCCTTGGAAGTGGCTACGTGCTTCGTTGTCGTGAGGAACATGCTTGCTCTTGTCAAGTGGCTTCCTTTCAGGCCCAGAAAGGAAGGGTGGATTCTCTGCTACTGCCCTGAAATTCAGGGTAGTATCAGAGAATCTGTAAAGCCCGCCACCATTCCACTTCAGGTTATTCCATCCCTCCAGTTACATAGATGCACATAATTCTATCCCTATATATCCTGTCACCGCCCTACTTCTTTCATTCGGTCCCACTACGAGGTGCATCGGGATCCTCCACCATCTAAATCATCTCGAGTTCAGCTTTCCAGATGCCAGAGACGCATGACATTTATACTTGCCTCAAGAACAGTGTCGCAAGCAAACTGTACTTGCGACTCAATCGATAATGCAGTGGCGCGGCGGGCAAGTATCGGGGCACACGCAAAGACTGCGACCGGTCGCATCGGCCAAACCAGCCCCCGGGATAGCTGCATTGGCGTGAAGGGCAAGGACGGCGAGAGTGAGAGACACCGTGGAGAGAACGCTGAGCAGTTGCATTGGGGGTATTTGCTTGATTGACGGTTTACCTCGTTGGCAGTTCGAACTGCTCTTATACAAGCTGCGGTCAATTTCCAATGAACCAGGAATAGTCACGACGACGCCCATAACGATAGTAACGAGTTCCCGCTGCCAGCAACTCATCAGCAAAAACGCAAATCACGCGCGAACTTTTGATCTTGTGATGTCGCGTATCTCGCGTCCACGAGTATACGCGAGCACAAGCGAAGCTCGAGAGTTTTGTGTACGCTCTGTACAGGGTGCATCCCCACACTCAGCTCATTTGTGAGTGCCATTGTACTGGCCTTTGTCCACTCAATATTTTTTGACGACTTCAACTGTCCGGATTGGCCGACATTTCAATCAAAATTGAGCTCGCGTCGCTCGCGTAGGTCGCGTATGGGGCACTCGTGGGATTTGGGACATAGCTCGTGATCGCGCATGCGCGTGGACTTTGACGTCTTGTACGCGCTCGTGCGCGCGCGTACGAGAGCCCACGCGAGCTCACGCGCAAAGTGTGAAAATCCCGATGCTGTCGAGAATATATATCGTACGAGTACCGATTTACTCGGAGAATCAAGCACACCGTAACGCCTGAGAGGGGCGACGAAAACGTAGGTTCGGAGCAAGCCTGTCGCCGCTCCGGCCCGGCCTTCTGACGACGGCCGTTTTGTATGTGTTTGGTTTGATGTTTGGTCTATTTGTCTGCCCGGCATGGCGCGGCATCGTCAGAACGGGGCTTGGAACGAACCTAACGAAAACGTAAGATCGAGTAGATAACCCGAGCGGCTACACAGCCGTCAACAGAATTGATGAAGATACACGGAAAGCGAAAGACGACAAAGTAACTCCCTCCGTCAACAAAGATGTTGAAGTCGAGGTTTCAAACCCCACGGATATCACGAGCGCACGCAATTGATTAAGCAGTCTCGGCACTCGGGGATAGTGAGTTCGTCGCAACGCAGATGCAGAATGACTTCGAAATAAATAGTCCAGCGGAAGGAGGCCAGAATTTCGCTAGGATTGCGCGGGGAAAACGACAAAATGTTTTGGAGGGACCCAAATGTCAAATTTTGGAATTTGCTAGGGATATAACACGCAATGGATAGATAGCAAGAGCGTATCCCAAGAGTCGACAAGGGGCTTCCAGAAGACTAAACGCGCTGAAGAAGGCAAATGTTGGCAGATACATCGCGTGGCGAGGATTTCAGCAGTTAAGACGTCGAATGGGGATGCTAGTGTTGGACTATAAGAGTATTGCGTGCCATTAGATTCCTTCTGTCTCTGGAGGAATTGGTAGCGCGACGATGGTGGTGGGAGAAAAAGAAATAAGACAGGCCGTTTGATCCGGGCACCGCCACGATCGTCGCTTCCTTCTTCGCGCCACGACACCGTCTCGAAATCACCGCGCTAGCGGCTAAGGTCAGTTTGGAGACTTATTCCGCAGCCCGCATCCATCTGCAGACTGGATCGGTTAAGTTGTTCCCCGGATTCTGGTGGCTCCGCAGAGTTTGCACTCCGAGCCGCCAAGTTATCGTCCCGCTACTCGACTAATCAACCCTCTTCCGAGCCGCCTCTCACCGTTTGCAATGCATTTAATCAAGGACATTTCTGTGCGTTATGCCGGTTCCGCCCACGTAGTCAATTTTCTGTAGCATCCCGGGCCCAGGTGCGTATGCCTCATCGTCACATTTCCGGTCGTCGATAACGCCTCTACTTGCGAATAGGTTCTCGAGAAGCACGGGTTCAGGTGCGTATGAGTCGTCCTCGGGTCTGTAGGGTTCCTCCGTTCTCCCTTTCTGCTCTTCCTTCCTTCCCCGAGGAGTGGACGACGGAAGAATGGATGATAGCATGACGTGGCCGAACGGATTCAATTAAGTATTGGCGAGCCGTTAGACTATATCGATACTCATGATTACATCTCCAGAAGGCGCTGCCCTTCCCTCCTGATATTGCTGCTCAGATGGAGGACTTAGGAGACGAACGATTGGGGTGCGAGCTCTTCGTACACTTCCTCTGCTGGTTTAATTTCTGCTGGCGTCTCATGACCGCCGTTTGAAGACGCCGCCGCAGATACTTCATCTGCGCA
Source organism: Mycena alexandri (assembly GCA_029233265.1). Classification (NCBI taxonomy): domain Eukaryota; kingdom Fungi; phylum Basidiomycota; class Agaricomycetes; order Agaricales; family Mycenaceae; genus Mycena; species Mycena alexandri. Next base: position 81,104 of record JARJCM010000340.1, on the reverse strand, counting down.
ACTAAATCCCTTGCGCGCTAGTAAATTCGGGTAAGGTCAATTCTTCGTATCCATTCCGTATCCCTACTTACACCTATCTGCTCGAGTTATCTTGATGCACTTCCCTCCGCCGCCACGCTCCCGGTCTGACTTCCACTCTCGGGTACAATACAATGTGCGGCTTGGCAGTAAATTTCACCATCGGTTGGTGGAACAGATATAAGTCTCCGCCGAGGTACGTAGTAGTCGCATTCGTTCTCCTTCCTGCCCGTTCCACCTCGTACCTCAAAACTCTCCCCAATACCCTTATTTCATCTCCGTTTACCAGAACTTCTCTTGTTCGTTGTCCAATTATATTTACTTTATTGTGTGCGACCTTTTAGCGTGCGTGGATTAGTGCGTCGGTAATGCCGCCCCCCAACTAACTGGTGTAACAATCTCGAGTACAACGAGCCAGCAGCTAGTAGCATTTTACCCTTGCCCTCGCAGCCGGCGATGACCTCGGGATAGGTACACCTCCAATTCCCCTCTTCCTGTGCTTTCTTCCCTACTCCTAGACCCTTTGTTCTGCTCCCAATTGAGTGTTCCATTCATTCGCACCTATCCCGGCTTACTCCCCCGCCATCAAGTACTGACCTTTATTCCCTCTATCTCTCAATACTCCTCGCACATACCATCCTCATGCTAATTAAAGCCACTTTAGGAACCCCATAGGGACACACTTTCCCGTTTCTAGCGCGTGCAGAACCGAGGACGACAGAGAAGTGGCAGCAGCACATGATCGTCGTGCGTCCGAATATTGTACTCCTCACGGCGCCTCCTTGGTTCCGGCGCCCGTTCACCGCGTCTCAGTAGCAGGCTGCTCACCCGCGCCGCACAGTGTTCGAGCTGCCATACTCTTCCGTAATGTCCAGGTGCGCACCTTTGTGACATCTCAATGTCTGCGCGCACTGCTATTGTATATCTCGTGCGCTCACAATTATATCCTTCTTTCTTCGGGCGCCGGCCGAATCCCAGTTAAATTGGTGGTGCGCTAATTATTCAAGACGCAAACCAGACAACACGACCCACGACGCCTCTCCTGATCACTTGGACTTCAGGATGACTTCAACTAGCAGAACGCCTCATAGCGCGTGCTGCGTGAGTGCATCAGTCGAACTTTCCTTGTGGGTCACTGTTCAATCCGAGATGAGGTTCTTCTCCGCTATTCCTGTCGCCCTCCCTGGATAGGCTTCTCATCACTGCGCGGCACACGATGTTTTCCCTGCCCCGGGAACCTCGTACAAGAAAATTGCGGTGGCTTTCGGTGATTGGCTGACGGGGTTGGGCGGTGATCAGGGTACACACAACCATTGACGCGCAGCTGCCCTCACCCACTACCTCCAAATCTATGGGTGTCTTACTCTCGGTCATTGACCAAAACTTGCTCATTCCCAAAGTTACTTGGACCACAAGCGACCTCCCCGACCTAACCTCCCGGGTCATGATTGTAACGGGTACCATGTTTCGCATCAGGAGGGTGTTGCAGTCAGCTCACTTTTACTGACTTCTTCCAGGAGGAAATAGTGGTCTTGGGAGGGAAACGGCCAAAGTAATTGCACATTTGAATCTGCTGCGAAGTGCACACTCACTGGGCGGCTTCTAGATCCTCTTACTTCACAACGCCAAAATGTATCTCGCGTGTCGCTCTCGGGTGAAGGGAGAGGCAGCGATCACGGCTTTGGAAGCAGAAACTGGCAAGCATGCCATACTCCTCCCGCTTGATCTCGCAAGTTTGGACTCAATCAAAGCGGCCGCAGCCGAATTCCAGAGGTACGCATTTCTTACCTTTGCGCAGATTGCGGTCATCAATGATCGCAGACAAGAATCCTTCCTCCATGTTTTATTCAATAATGCGTGCGCGCCTTCATATCTTCCGTATTCTCCAGATGACAAATGCTCAATAGAGGCGTCATGGCCACTCCTGTGACTGAGTTGACACACGAAGGCTATGATCTACAATTTGGTGTCAATACCTTGGGTTCAAGACCTCTCTCTGCTGACATACGAATTTAAACTCATAAATTTCCATTAGGCCATTTCTACCTCACAAAATTATTGTTTCCTTGTCTTAAGGCAGCGGCGAAGAAGTCCTCTGACCATGTCGCCCGAATTATCAAAACCTCTTCCCAGATGCACATCCTGGGCAGCATCCATTTTGAAGCCCTAACCGACACCGCCGTCCGTTCGAAAATGAGCCCCGATGCTCTTTACGCCCAAAGCAAATTCGTGAGCTATCAAGAACGTCTGCCTCTTTTTGGTCTCTCATTTATTCTCAGGGGAACATTGTATTCTCATCCGAGTGCGCGACTCGCTATGGTTCCGACGGGATTATTTCGATCGCGCTTCATCCTGGGATGTTGACAACTGATATCGGGCGACACTTTCATCCGTTGAAACGGTGGCTTATTGTAGGAAAATTATGAGTCACGATGAAGTCCAGACACTGATCGAAGAGTCGCGACATAGCATGCTCTCTGCTATCCCCCTTCTCAGGGAGCTCTCACGCAGCTTTGGGCCGGTACATCGCCAGAGGGTGCATCGATGAACGGAAAGGTACGCGTCTGGGATTTCTGAAATTTAGGCAAAATCTCACCTGTATCTCCCAGTACTTGATTCCATGGGCCAGAATAGGTCGCCCTCATCTCGAAACTTTGAACCGCGAGACCGGTGCTCAGTTATGGCAGTGGTTGGAAGATCAAGTTCGGGATAGATAATACTGTTCCAGTGACTACATATCCCGTCAGGCCGGGACGCACGGCATCGCCTTTACTAGAGAGGGTCCTTGGCAAGACTCTTGCTCCATGTTGTTGGAGATGCAAGCTAAGTCCTCTCCTGCCACCAGAGTCCGGTAATTATCACGGGCATGAGTGGTTTGGGAAACGTCGCTGTATGTCATGACTTCCGGGTCCATGGCGTGCTCGAGCACATGTAGATCATCATGAAATACAACAAGCCCATCTTAAGTTCGGGCTGAAATCATCGACATCGCGTCTTAAGTTCTCCGGAACTTAAGTTCTGCCTGCAAGCGGGGTACGCACACACCACACTACGGACTGACCAACCACTTAAGACTTGAATCAAATGACTTGAGTTCCACCGCCAAACTGAAGTTCAAACAACTTGAGTTCCACCGACAAAACTCAAATTTCAGGTGCAAAACTGAAGTTGTATTGCACGCACGCAACAGGGATGTCTATGAATGTGCTGACTGGCAACAGGGGCCCTATACCATCCTGTTTTGGGGATAAACAAGATCCGCGTAGGTAGCATCCAAGAGGCGAAGTTAGGGAAGGAAGAAGAGGGGAGTAACATCGAAAAGGGACGTGCCTTGGAATTGTTGTAATGACGATGTGTGTGAGCTGAGGCAGAAGTTGAGTGAAACAAAGAAGAAAGCAGAAAAGGTTACGCACCCATAAATATCCAGCCTGTATCCGCCGTGCCACCGCCCACCGGCCCAACGGCGATCCGCCAAAAACGCGATAGGTGTGTCGTTCGTGACGTCTGCGTACCAAGGTCAAGACCACGATTCAGGTAAATACATCAGAAGCACAAAGGATATCACGCACTCTTCCCACTCTATCGTCCTCGACGGTGGCAAAGTAATTGCGGAGACAAAGGCAGTAAAGTGATGTCACCACCCATTGAGGCAGATGTCAGAGCGGGGTCGTGTTGAACGAGAGTCGGTGCGTGCGGGCGGATGTAGCGGCGGAGCGAGTTAGAGCGAGTTGAGTGGATGGTGGCAAGATGGTGGTCAAGAAGAGAAACGGATGCGGTGATGTGACTCGGTGTTACGTTACAATGGACCGAAAATCAATCGCAAACACGCCGCTACACATCACTTCGACTTGGCTCTTAACTTGCATGATCTATTCTGTCTTCTCCTTAATTCCAGGTCTGGTTCCGCATCCTGTCTCAATTTTAACCACAGTAACATTCCCCTGTCCTCTGGAAAACCCGATGTCGCCGTTAAGTTGCGGTGGCATCTTTAAATTCGGTATGCCACCCAGCCATTTGTGGTTCTCAATATCCGGCTAATCATGGCTCGCAATAGGTCTTCGCTACCGTTTGTGTGCGGGGGCGAGCTTCCTCCATGGCAAGCTTCCTCCATGGTAAGCTTCCAAGTCATCTTCCGAACTCAAGTTCTTGTCAGTGGAATTTGGGACTCGGGCGGAGCAAAACTTAAGTAAGTACGTCAAATCTTGACACTGAACAGTGAGGTAATTCATTCATTGATTACTCTCCAGCTTCATTTCCTGCTACGGCTCGGATTTAAGTTCGCAACTCGAACTCAAGTGCGCTTGAGCTTGAGTTCGCACTTAGGGAGAGGAGCGTAGAACCTACTTAAGTTCGAGGTGCGAACTTAAGTTCGGCCTCAGGTCTTAAGTTTAAGTCTTAAGTCTGACACCTTAAGTAGCAATGAAGGATACATGCAGCTAGTTATACTGTATTATTATTTGTACTTAGGACTTAAGTTCCTGCGAACTTGAGATGTGATGTCGATGATTTCACCCAGAACTTAAGAGGAGCTAATAAAGTATTTGGATCATCGCCCTCAGTGCTCACGAACAAATTATTAGACACCTGCGCCTAAGATGATCCTCGTCAAATCCTCGTTGGGGATTTCCTCGCCTGGAGAACCCTCTGCGGCGATGTTCACCTTCCGTCGATTCCCAAGATGCAATAGCCCAGAATCGAGGTATTTGACGGAATAACGAAAGAAAAAGGCGACAGCGCCCAGGTTGCGTGCCAAGTAAACGCGGAACGCGGACTCGAAGAGGGTATTTACAGCCGCGACTCGCGAGTGAGTCACTATCCTACGGATCATGATAGAGATCGTCAATCATTGATATTTCGCACGACGCTCACGCGACTAATTAGCAACAGCGCGGGCGCCGCGTTGGCAGAGACACCATCATTACATAAAGACTACCAACTTGCGAACTCCGTCCGAGTTTCATCTTTCTCTTTCCGCTTCTTCCTTCCTTTCGTTTTCCTGGCTGCGCCATTCCTTTTTTTTCTTTTTAATTTCCAGCCATGCACACTTTCACTCTCATTCCTCTCCTGTCGCTCCTCCCCGCGACACTATCCGCGCCGATCTTCGGCCTGGCCCCCTCGACGGGCGACGACTCGGCAACGGGAAAGCCGACGCCCGTGTCGCTCGACACGGTGAACAGCACGCTCGTGCGCCCCGCGCTCTTCTCGCGCGTCGCATACTGCGAGAGTGCGACGATCACGGCGTGGTCTTGCGGCAAGCCGTGCGAGGCCCTGTCCAATATCACCTTTTTGCAGTCTGGTGGAGGTGCGTCTCTCGCTCTTCCTTTCTCCCTTTTTCTTTCCCTTTTCTTCCGACCGCGTCACAATACGCTGACACCCCGCCGCACAGACGAAGGCGCCGTCCCGCTTTGTGAGTCCCCTGCGTGCATGCGTGCGTGCGTGCGTATCTAATTGGCGCACGTAGACTATATCGCACACGATGCAGACGACCAGAGCCTCGTCGTCGCACACGCGGGAACCGACCCGGTCAAGTTCCTCTCCCTCCTTAATGACGCCGAGTTCGCGCTCGTCGCGCTCAACTCGTCGCGTTTCCCTGAGGCTGCGGGGAGTACGTTACGTCTTTACCCCTGTCCGTTTACTTGAATGATCTCACGCGCGGGCAGCGAACATCAAGGTGCACGACGGGTTCCAGCAGACGTTCGAGCGCACCGCGGACGGGCTGCTCGCGGGGGTGATGAAGGGCCTCGCAAGCACAGGGGTCAAGAAGGTCGTTGTTACAGGCCACAGTCTCGGTTCGTCCCTGCCCGGTTTCATTCATCCAGCTATTCAATGGCGGGGTACTACAGGTGCAGCGCTGGCGACGATGACGGGCGTCATGATCAAGGACGCGGTGGACCCCTCCGTGGACGTGGCGGTGACGGGCTATGGGCTACCGCGCGGCGGGAACGAGGCGTGGGCGACGTTCCTCGATAGCAAGGTGCGTCTTGTTCCTCTCTCCTACTTTCCGTTCCCACTAACCTCTTCGCGCGCGCAGCTCGGCCTCACGTTCGTCACCAACCAGCACGACCCCGTCCCAATTGTCCCCCCCAAGGCGCTGGGCTTCCAGCACTCGAGCGGAGAGATACACAGCGTAGATGGAACCCAGTCGAACTTTGTTAACTGCCCGGGCCAGGACAACGAGAACTGCTCGACAGGGAACAGCTTGATTGATTTCAACATCGTGAATCACCTCGGTGTGTTTCCCGTTCTTGTCTCCTCCCGTTCCTCCGTCCTCAGGCCGCTGTCGTTCTCGTTTTCTTGCATCAACAACACTGATTAACTTCTCTCCACGCAGGCCCGTACTTCCAAGACATCTCCTTCGGCACGCCGGAGTGCTCCACCGGGCTGTTTGGTTAAGGGGGGCTGCAACGTTGTTTCGCATAGTGAAGGGCATACATTATTAATTTTATTCAATATTTGGGGCGAGTGTGCGTACGCACAGATACGGATTGGCGTGAAACCAGAACGACCCCGAGGTAACCAAGGTCTCTGAAAAAAAAAATGGAAGGTGTGTTGAGATTTTTGCAAAAGCAAATCTGCTTGCTGCCATGGGGAACAGTAAATTATCCAATGATGAGTTCTCCAAGCCTTGCCAGCTTAGACCTTGAGTCTTGTGTCATGATCACGCTCGGATCACGACTCGGCACGCCCATCCGAGCAACGGCACGATCGAAGCCCGAAGTCGTTTCAAAGCCCGATAATCAACACCGAAGCCCAGCAGCTTGGAACTGCCCAGTACTCGTGGTTTGTTTCAGCACTGTTCTGTTCAATCAGAGCGAAGGTTAATCCTGTTCAGATCCTGTAAACACCTATCGTGATCCGAGCTCCCTTGCAGGCACCACCCTCCTGATTAATCAGAACATTGTGTAAGTTTGATTGTCTGGCTCAACAGCCATTGCTTAAAGCAAACTTCGCATGGTTACTGGTTATTCCGCTTCTACCCAATACGGAAGAGCCCGGGCACCGAAGTTCAAATCATCAATGCCGATGACGGATCAGGCATCCCATCAGGTGCATCAGTGGTTCCTTTATTTCAACTCTTGAACCATCAGCTCCTCTCTGCCGTGCTACACGCTTCACCGTTAACCGGTGCTGGCGACATTTCCAACGCATTTCATATTTAATCTGTTACTTTTTACTATAGCTCTGTGCTGACACACCTGGCTGGAGACTCTGCACCAACTATCAGATCACGTACTTTGTCGCTATGGGCATAATTTACAGGTGCGTGACATTTCATTACTACCTCGAGATGATATAGACAAAGAAAAACATCGATGACCTCCTTGAAAAAAAAAACATGCCCCTAAGACCACTGATCCGGATCTGCGTCGGCAAATACGGACCCTATCCCGATCTGGTCATACCACACCTGCCTAAGCGGCTGTGTTCCCAGCATGCCCCCATCGTCAAACCATCCATTAGCATAGAGCCCAACGCGGAACTGGAACTCGCGGGTGTCGTCGATGGTCGTGTCAATGTTGAACTCCTGCAACACCTCGACCCCGTCAAACCAAAGCTTGTAGTACCCGGTGCCGTCATTCTGCCAGTTGGCCTGAATTTCCACCTTGTGCCAAGTGCCGGCAGACACGGTGGCCAGGTTCATGAATTCGGTGGTCACCTGGGCGCAGACGGTATTTGTTTTAACACGGCTGGCCAGCTGGTTGCCGACGATCCACACCATGCTCGAGGGCATAAAGTCATCGCAGCCCGTGTCGGAGAAGTCGGCGATGAACTGGGCGAGGTTGTATGACTGGGCCGGTGAGAACTGCCAGTCCTCCTGCAGCCGGAAGGCGAAGCCGTAGAAGCCCTCATCGCCGCGGTGGTACCCCTGAAAGTGGTGCGCCTCGGAGTGGTAGCGGCCGGTGTAGCCCGGGTCGTATGACTGCGTCGCCTTGATGGCGGTGCCGCCGTTGGTGCCGTAGACAATGTTGGTCACTTGGCTTATCGTGCCTTCGTGCTCAACCTGAGTTTCGTCCCAGCCTGCCGGGACAGTGCCCCGGTTGGCGAAGGTTTGGGTGGCCGAGGTAGAGGCAGAGGCGGCGAGGACGGCGAGGACGGCGTTGAGAATGAGCATGAGCTGCATGATGAGGGCTTTCGAAGACGAAAGTGAATGCTGCTGATTTTGGCGGGGTTTAAATAGTGTTCAAATTCGCCGAGGATAGACCATTTTTAGCTTGGGGCGAGTTCCGTTGTGCCGGCAAGACCTCTTGCAATACCTAGTCCAAGGTAAAAGATTGAAATCACTCCGGGAAAAGCGTTATTTCGGGTGTAAATGTATATGGTTCTGGAACTCGTTCCGGGCCGCCGACATCGTTCCGGGTGCTTCGGGAGTGGAAATTTCTCTCGCGTGCTTTGACGTTCTGCCAAGTCCCCCTGAGGAGGACCCATGATTATCACTTGGTAGGTCGGATACGGAGTTCGGATAAATTTTGAATTTCGGCCTCCGAGCCTGAGGTCAGAGTAAAGTTCGGATAATTTCACCCCTCGGACACGTACCTCAAAGGTAAAATTCGGGTAACAGTAAACTGTTGAAAAGGGTCAGACATAAGTTCGGATAAAAGGTGTGTACCAGCCCGAAAGATATATGCAGGTGGGCAACAGAATAACACTGTGCAACGGGCAAGGAAATGCGAGTATTATAAAGTAGTAACACATGTACAATTTTAGGGTGTCTTTTATCAGAGGCAAATTTTGGTTAAGATTTTTAAAACAGCCAAATCAGTATCCGACCTATCAACCGATAATCATGGGTCCTTCGGGGATCTGGCCCCAGTGGTATTACATAAAGTTCAGTATCAAATCTCCTCCCACACAAGTACTATCCCGTTATAGTAGGAGATAGCCCGAGTGGCTGGGTGCGCGAGACGGGAGCACAATGAATGTGGTGCGGAGGCTGGCGCCGACGGGAGGAAGGCGGAATGGAGACTGCCAGGAGGAAGGGACACAGGAGGGTATTGATCCAAGGACGACGAGAATGCGGAGACTGCTAGAAAATTGGCAGCAGCCAGCCACCGGGATGAGGTTACTTATTGCCAATTTGCATGTCCGCCGAGCCCAACGTGGTCAGCGTGACGCCCTGAAATTGCAGTAGTCGACTCACCAGTAGGTAGCTCGGCATTACAATTGGCTCCGTCATTGTCAGATACACAAAGCGCCTCTTCGGGGTCAGTGAGGAATACAAGCGCCACGGGCATCTGAGGCGTTGCTCCCAGCTCTGAGTCGCCACTCAAAATATCGACACGTGCCCCTTTAGCCATTGCCTTTTCGAGCATCCATTGTCTTGAATAGAGCGGTGAGGTCCTCGCTTGGATTCGGGAACTTCTCGGCTTGCACCAGCGCGCGCTTAAGTGAAGCAACGGTGTGAGGGGGAAGGGACTGATGTGGCCTTGATCCGGCCGATGAATGGATTTGGCCCATTCGTGCAGCTATGCCGGACCGTAGCATGGAGCTTCAGAGCACGAATGATCTGCAGCCTCGTATGGCAGCGGCGGGCTTGACAAGATGAGAGATCGCACAAGCTGTGAGCAAGCAGTGAGACTCTGAGATTCCGCAGCGCCGCTCACGTACCGCAGGTGGGGGCCTCAACCCCCCGATATCTCCGTTTAAGTCGACAGTAATAGGCAACAGAATCTGGTGACCGGGCCCCTGCCTCGAGGACTGACATAGTAACGTGCGCCCCAAAAGTTAAAACTGTCTGCAAGATATAAAAAAAAGGCAAAATTTCGTTCCGAATGGCGGAATGCCGCGTCTGCCGCGCATGCGGCATCGCCGTTTTATCTTGGGGGTCAATCTGCTAACACGTGTATCAGAAATTCACTTCGGTCCAAGAAACTGGTTGTTATTTGCCAGCTGGCCGATCAGCCCGCCAGCATGAGAGAGGGGGGGCAGGAACATCCCTAGGGGACTCGGAATTGTGGGAGGGAGGTTAATGATCGACATCCGACGGCTCACCTGGCCCTTTGTGGCTCTTTCAGTTTTTAATTCAAGGTCGCCAGAGAGGTTCCTCTATCGTGCGCTACGATGGACCAAAGTAATTTCCCATGTTTTCGGTGATGGCAGCACTTAGATAACTGGCATCAGGGTCACCAAGCTTGCCAGTCACCAAAGACAACAGGTTTTGAAATTTAGGATGCTCCTCGAGCGCTCCTTGGATCCGTCTTAACTCCCTGCATTCTTTCCATTTTCGCATTCTTTTTCACAACTTTCCCCTTCAGACGACTCTGTCCGGAAACCCCCACGAAACTTCTGTACCCTACTTCCAAATCACTGCTCAAACCCTTCCTCAATTCAAGAGAGCGCCGGCGCGCGGTCTGCGGCGAGGAGAACCCCAACCGCGATGTAGTACGCGAGGCCCGCCGTGACGATGCCGAGCGCGCCGCCCACCTGCGTCACACTGGCGGAGTGTCAGCGCACTGAAAAGTACGGATTATGGAAGGAAAGGAAAGGGAGTGAATACATACCCCTTCACGGCGGTGAACTCGCCCGCGCCGAGGAAGGCAAAGGCACTGCTGAGGAATCCGAAGAGCGCGATGAAGACAGTCGGCTTGCGGCGGGCGGCGAACCTGGGCGTGCGAGGATTAGCTCGTTGAGTCTATCATAGGATACCGAAGAAATGGATGCGAGTGGGATGGGAAGCAGCTGGCGGTCACGCTCTATAACCTGATGCGTCGCGGGGACTCCGGAGGGGCTACGAAAGCGAGAGGGAAAAGAGCGGGACGCACGTTACGAGGAGCGAGGCACCGAACCACGCTGTAAAGAAAAACCCGAGTGCGGTGTGCAGCTCGCCCACGGTGGGGTAGGACGCAAGGATGCCAGACCCCGGGATCAAAATAGCGGCGTACGAGAGCCAGAAGGAGCCGAATAGCGTGAACGCTATGTACCACATCCTTTTCAGTTAGTCAGTCGCCTCATAGCCCAAGGGAAGCAGACCGGTCGCGCCAAAGGTATTCCCGGTGGGGAACTGCATCGAATTTGTATTAGGAGGATGGGCATATTGAAGGGAAGGAGAGAAATATACCTCCCACATGCCGGCGAGCATCTGCGCGATACCGCCGGTCGAGATCGCCATGCCGACAACGATGTTAGGGTGGTGGGCCTCGCCCGCGGTGGCGGTGGTCAGGCCGAAAACGAGCGTCGTGCACGCAAAAGCGAAGAAGCCGAGCGCGCCTGGGGTGGCGATGTGCGAAACGGGTGCGTCGTTCGAATTATGGTTGCTGCTCATTCTGTCGAGGGAGGATGGGATGCCGCTGGAAGAAGGCAGCCGTGTTTATAAAGCGCGCCTGTCACCTACTAGATGTCTACAGATCTCTCGCTCAATCGCCGTCTTCGCCTCCCATGATCGTCCCCGTGTTGATATCACGACGGCGGGCTAGTCCTCACCGCAATGTTGGGACGCAACTGGCATCCACGCTGCGGCAGTCATGCGATTCGCTCGTCGCGAATGAGTTCCACAGGCAATTGCGCAGCGTCCAGTGCGGGTCCCACGTCGGTAGCTTCCATTCCGCCTGTAACGCTAACTTCAGCTTTAGTTTCCGAGATGATGAAAGTGGACACCACCGCTTCCATCGCACACGCGGGACGCTAGTTGTCCCAGGTGAGTGTCAATTCTACCCCGCGAACAAGCCCACCCCCCATTCTTGAAGTCCTCATGCCCGATCCAGGTCCTCAGGCCTCAGCGCTATTCTGGCTGGTAGGAATTCTTGCGAAATATGTAGCGTAGCTATTCGTACTCAGAGTCCTACTCCGATACTGGATCGAGGGGAATGGGAAAAGGCGGCCCTTGCAGTTCCAACTGTCAATTTGTGGCAACCAATCCAATTCCAACACATTAAGTCTGGGATTTGTCGGGGATAAAACGCATACATCACGCAACCCGTTTATAGTAGTGTTCACAAGAGCTTCAGGAAGGAAAACGCGCTCTGAGATAATTGCACATCGGATGGCATCGCGTGGCTCGGAGACCAAGTCGGGTCGAGATTCCACAGGATTTCAGGCCTTCCTGGCGTTGAGCAATTGCAAGGTTGAAGAGTCGGGAAGGGTGGTGGGCCATGGATTAGTTTGAGTTGCTGGGTATTCTGGACGCAAAGCTGGTGGTGGTGGGAGAAAAACGCGAAGGTGTGGCGGTGTTGATCGATGATCGAGATCTTTCGGGCCGAGTAGGTTCCACCTTGCCTGACGAATGATTCGTCAGGCGTCACGAATCATCGGTGCTGCAGTCTGCAGAGCGGCTCTCGCATTGACGGTCACCAAGTTCAGGCGTCGCACGATGTACTTGGTGAGTGCCTTTGTATTTTATGTGCAGAACATAACTTGGAAGAAGGAAAGCACTAACGATTTTGTGATGCGTAGACATGCACTTTTTCGTTGTTTTTGGTCTTCCTGGGGTGGACGGTGGCAAGCGCGCGATATGTCCAGACGGGGAGTAAACCCGCGTCAAAGGCGGTTCTTGCGTGAGTTGGTTGTTTCATGGAATTCTCTACCATTTTACCGACGCCAGGTAATTAAATCCAGCTTCATATTCATCTACTCGCCCGCATACAATCTCGGGTATAACGCCCTAACCTACGGTGCACCCTTTCTCTGGACCTATTAATCTCATGTCGTGACCAGCTTATCTCGTGGAACTGCAGCACCCCGACGCAGGCTCATAGCCTGTATAATACTTTGCAGGATTGTGCCAGTGGCACCCCGCGCGCTTCGCCTTCGGTCCGATTGTCACTGCCACCACTTTATTCTTCCCGGACGCACTGCCGCACCGATCCTCCAACTCCAGCACGCTGCTTCCTCAAACACATCGCATCCCAGCTGTATTTCTCTCACTCTGGCACGCTCGGGAGGAAGTGGCGTCTCGCGTCGCTCACTCCAGCTACGCGTTGGGCTCGTCCTGCCAGTGTCTCGGGGCTTCTGCAAATTCTTGTACACCCTCCTGCTCAACCGTGACGTTCCTTCTCAACCCATATCTTCGTTTTTCTTTATCTAGAAGCCGGCCTGGGAAGAGATTAATGTATCATCCCGGCCCTCCCCAACACCTTAGCGGCACAAAACCTTGGATGTCGGACGCGTAGAGGGGACAGACCTTGCGACAGTTTGCACTCGATGTCACCTTAGCCCCTTTCCCTTGGTGTGATCCGATGTACTTGCCTTGAGGCGAATGACTTTGGCGTGTTTCTAGCTTTGGTTTCACTACCACGACTGTCTCCTGCCACAGCATGAGGGACTATGTCGTTGTCGGCAGCGGCAAGATCCAGTTGAGTGCCAATACCTTCCGCGGGAGTCATTTGGACACCAGAAAGAAGTGCCGGACACGTGGCGTTGCTCAAAAATAGTGTTTCAGAGAAGGGGGAATCAACAATACTGTGAGCAGTAAATGGCATAAATTTACCCTGGAGCGTGGAACGTCATTCGAGTGGTGCAAAACGGTTCATCTGGGTTGACGAGGACCTGCAGGCTGCAAGTAAGCAGGTGCGTAGTTGAACGAAGAATAACTGACTGTTTTGAGCGAAGGAGGACAGAGCAAAGCTGGGCGGATGAAGTCGCGCTTACGCATAGGATATTATCAGGTCGTCTGCAGGTCGTCTTCTGGTAAAAGACTGGAGTCCCCTGGATTCCGTCATTCGGCCGAAGAAAATGCGAGGATGGTCGAGATATTCAGAATGCGGTCAAGATCGCCGTACCATTTTCTTTGTCCCAGAACATTGCATATGATTAAGTTTCAAACCACCTTACCTCCTTCACCCGCTCCTACTCCGTTTTCTCGTCCAACGATCCGGCGTCATGCCGCACCGGCTGTATCTCCCGCTTCACGCGCTTAACCTGCTCCTCGCGGATCTGGTCGCCTTCGTATACTGCGAATCGTCGTTTTTTGAGCACATGAAGCCGAATATATTAAAAAACCGTAATGACATACGGAAAGCGAGTTCCTCCAACGTCCGATGCGCCGTCTCGGGGAACAAAAAGTAGACGAATATGATCTCGAACGCAAGCCATACGACGTAACTGTAAGGTAAATCAATCCACGCCCACCCGCGGCGAGGGTTGAAAATGGGCGGGCATACCTGATGTAATACCTCCACCCCGAATTCGCGAGCCCAATAGGATTAACAAATTGGTTGAAGAAGCTCGCGCCGCGCCCGAAGATTTGGAAGAATGTCACTCCTTTCGCGCGGGTGTGGAAGGGGAACAGTTCCACGAGATAGGCTGGTCACGACATGAGATTAATAGGTCCAGAGAAAGGGAGGGGGAAGGGGTGCACCGTAGGTTAGGGCGTTATACCCGAGATTGTATGCGGGCGAGTAGATGAATATGAAGCTGGATTTAATTACCTGGCGTCGGTAAAATGGTAGAGAATTCCATGAAACAACCAACTCACGCAAGAACCGCCTTTGACGCGGGTTTACTCCCCGTCTGGACATATCGCGCGCTTGCCACCGTCCACCCCAGGAAGACCAAAAACAACGAAAAAGTGCATGTCTACGCATCACAAAATCGTTAGTGCTTTCCTTCTTCCAAGTTATGTTCTGCACATAAAATACAAAGGCACTCACCAAGTACATCGTGCGACGCCTGAACTTGGTGACCGTCAATGCGAGAGCCGTAGCGTTGACGAGGCCCCACGCCGTTAGTGCGAGATTGATGAGATTCTTGTCGCGGTTAGCGTGGATGCCTATTTCGTCTAGGATCCGGGCGAGCAGATATCTGCGATTGATTACTCGATCGGCGTCCTGGAGGAGGATAAACCGAGGATGAACTCACGAAGTAAGTCCGTTCCCACTCCACTGCGTAAACAACCCCAGGAACGCCGTGACCAAGAGACGCTTCCGCATTCCAGGCGTTGCAACGAAGTCTTTCCAGCTTGCCTTTCTAGTTTCCAACTCGAGCTCGAGAGTCCACTCGATCTCAGCGTACTCGGCCTTTACAAATTCTGAAGTCGCGTCTCCCTCTGCGTGGTATTTAACGAGGATCGCCATGGCCTCGTCACCACGGCCCTTCGAGATAAGCCACCGCGGAGACTCGGGGAGGAAGTATATGAAGGTGATTTGAAGGAAACTGGGCAACACTTGAAGGAGGGAAGGGATGCGCCAGCCTATCAGAACGAGGTTATGCGTCTCGCAATCATTAAATAAGACATTATAGTGCACACCCCAATTGCTGTGCATGCTGAACGTCCCTAGTGTCACTCCTGCAGCGACGATACTGCCAATGAAGTAGCATGAATTAAACAGAGAGCCCAAACGGGCACGCTCTTTCGGATGCGAGAGTTCGCCGATGAGGGAAGATGCAGCAACGATGGCGAATGGAATTCCGAGCCCGAGGATGGCCCGAGATACTACGAACATTGCAACTGGAGTTGAAGCTCATGGTAAGTACCCGGATGAATGGAGAAAAAATAAGAAAAACGCACAGTTCTGGGATGCGGTTTGCAGTGCCGCGCCGATAACCATCAAGAGACTTCCAAAGATGATAGCCATCCTCCGCCCCAGGTGGTCGTTCACGTAGGGGACAATCGGCAAGGCACAAATCGCGCCGAGCGAATATGCTGCCGTCATGACTCCCAGAAGCGTCGAGCGGGGCGAATGATAGACTGAGAGAAATTCCAGTCAGCTGCGCTGTGGCTTCAAACAAGGATTGAACGAACACGTATCCCACGAGTCGACAGCTTGCAGCCCATTCATCATGGAGGAATCGAAGCTGTTGGACTCTCAATGAGGGAGTGAACAAGAGATAGACATCAACGATTGCCGCACCCGCTCGTCATCTCCACCCCGATACACGTAGGAAACAGAACGAGGTATAAAGCCCTCAAATTCGGCTTCTTGTACCACGGAGTTGTATCCTCGGCGGCCAACCGGCTGACTATAGCATCGGACACCGCGATCCCCGCAATCGTAGTCTTGGATTTCTCTGTGGCCATAACTGAAGGAAGGAGCGAAGGGGGGTTCACAGTTTTATAGCCTCCAGCCTGAGAGTTTGTTATGTAAATAGTCCGCCGCACCAAGTCCGCGTCAGAAGTGCTCATGTGGTTTGTGCTTGGAATCAGAATTCTCCGTGGCCGGAAAGGAATCTCCGAAGCCAGTCCGCCGGCAAGTCAAAATACTGGTACAAAAGTGTAACGAAACGGGCCCAGGCAATTGGCATGTTTTAATTGGCGGGTGCTGCTCTGGTGAAAAAAGACGTGCATCGAATGCTTGCGAAAGATTTGCACATCTTTGCTCGGAAATATATGGTCAATGGAGAAAAACGGCGCGGAACTTAGTATCGTTAGCACATCGGTGACTCAAGGCGTGGAAGGTGCGTGGGAGAAGCAGGGAGTCCTCTGTGGTTATCCATCGACTTGTATTGGGCGGCGCGAAGTTGGGGGTGCGAGTGAACGGGACGAGAGGACGGGAGGGTGGTACCTTGGGAGGATTCCATACGCCGATCGGTGACGTTTGAGTATCGCGGCGAGTGAGGCCAGGCAGTAAGTTCGGTCGGTGACGCGACGTTTCTTGTTTTTTCATAGAGTCCGGCCGAGGAGCATTTGGGCGAAGAGAACTGCGTTGTCATTATTCCTCATAACCCGTGGCGTCAATGAGGAGGAAATATTGAGAACGACGCCAGACAAAGGCGGGAAACCACGGGACGACCCACTTCTGTGCAAGAATCCTGGGTACCAATGGAGACGGGCACGATAATTGAATGCCGCAAAACACATACATCCATGGGCCGCGCTGCTCGTCGTACAGTCAACGAGGTGCCGAGGGGTTAGTGGAGAGGAGGACATAGAATATTTCCAAGGTACCGATCCCACGAAGAGGCTAGAGTTTCGCCAGGATTGCGCGCAAAAACGACGGTTTTTTCTCTAGGACCAATGCCTTGAATCTGGAATTTTGGAGGATGGAACGCAGAGGGTTGGTAAATAAATAGCGCAAATCGTTTCTCGCAGTGTGCACAAGAGCTCTAGGAGGGAAAGGCGCTCCAAGTCCAAGATATTTGCACACGACGCGGCTTGGAGACTCGGAGTCCACAGCAGATCTCACAGGATTCCAGGCGTGTTCAGCAAGGTTGGAGCAGGTTGGTGAGACATGGTTCGTTCGAGTTGCTGGGTGTGGATATACTCCGGACGCGAAGCTGGTGGCAAGGTGGTGGTGGGAGAAAGATGCCAAAGTGCCAATCAGGAAACACCTCCTTTGGGAATCAGGTCGGATTAGCCCAAACTTTGGGGAAATCTGACCGAATTTCCTCTCTTAGGTTCATTTCCTTTCTTTGGAACCTTAAAATAATTTAGGGGTAATTGACCACATTTGACTGACATTCGCAGCTTTCGGTCGGTTTGTATTTCATTCTTATTCAGATTATCGGATGAATTCTTTGGCAGAAGAGTTTCAATTTGGATTCAGTAACACTAGAGTACAATAGACCACGAGATGACCTATAGACTACGAGATAACACACCGCCTAGGGAATGTAATGGAACAGAAGTATAGTCTATGGCGCGCGAGCGGCAACGTCGCGGAGGAGGGGATTGTGGTCGACAAGTGTCTTGGAGGATAATTACGGGGCTTGCAGTGGCTTGGAGGACGAGAATAACTTGAATGCATAATTAGAGTGAGGTCAATGGTGCAGCGTTGGTTTGAAGAGGATGTTCGGTTGAGGTTTGAGATTTGAGGTAGGTGGATGATATGTCATTGTTTTGACGGGGATTTGACTCAGGAACGCGCACTGTAGATGGTTATTTTCCCTCGGAGGGTCCGATTGGAAGCTCTATTTAGATGTCTTGTTAATTGATGGTTTGCGGCTTGCAGGGAACGACGAGTGCGAGCAGGTTTGCGACGAATGCATTGGTTGATAAGAAGGCGTGCGAAGACTTCGATGAGAAGGCGAGGCGTGAGACGGGGAGTTTGGGCCACTTTCGATGGTGAAGTATGCAACAACGAGGACGGCGGGAGGAAGTGAACGTGTCGAGGAGTTTATGCTTGCGGGGAACTGCACGACTCGGAGCGGGTTTTGTTTTTGACAGTTGTGCGACGGCGTGTGACCAGTTTCTTTGAAGGCGTCACGGTGTGAGTACACGGCGAGTTTTGACCGTGTCGACGGTGGTTTGCGCTAAGTTAACGTAGACAAAGAGATGTGCGACAACTTGACGAAAACGAGGAACGTGAGGAGATGTCGAGGAGTGGTGATGGTATACATTTGGCGGTATGAGGCCCTGGAGAAAAGTCGGTAGAGATGGCAGGGAGGAAAGTGGACTGAGGTCACGGTCGAGTAAAACCAAAACGGCAGATGGTGGTATGCTCACCAGGGCGGGGTTCCACACCACTCAAGCTCAGAGGACTGTGAGGTTCTTGAACCTCGTCACGGGCCAGTACTGAAAGACCCGCGACCGTACTTCGGAAAATTAGATCGCATTCGGTGAAAGAATTAAAGGGAGAACGCACAGTGTGAATCAAATGTGGGGGAGCAGTCTAGTAGGGTGATCACATGTGTTCATAATTAGAAGCCTCAGAGTTCACAGGGCGAGGAAACGGCGGTGGGCGAAGAGGAAGATGGGGGGAAAGGAAGAAGAGTGTACATGTTTGACGGTGTTATGCCCAAATCAAAACGAACCATTTCGGCCTCACGTGGTTTCTTGATCCGTCGGAGTTTAGGGCCGGTCGTTTAGAGACTTGGAGTTTTTTCTTCAAGTCCGACAAGAAAATTATTTTTAACGAATCAAAAGTTCGTAGCATTGTGATGGGTGCGCATAATCATTTCTAATGAACAAAAGAACACACTGAGTGCAATCGACCGTTGCATGTTCAGAGCTCATCAACAACGAAGTAACTCCCGCCGCAGGTGGCTCATAAGACCAACCGGGCTACTCTGAGATGCGCAAGCCGATGAAATGTTCCGTTGAAGATGTTAGCTACTTGATTCGTTTTCTTGGTTAGAAAGTCACCAACCTTAGGTGTTCATGTTGTTCTGGTACATGATTTTCCTGCGAACATGGCTAATCCACCTCCCTTAGGGCATATTAGGAGAATTCGGCCGAATTAGCCTAATTTTCTATGGGGGCTCCAAATTTCCCCTAAATTAGGACGGGAGAGTCAGCACTATCGTCCCCTGCCCCTCCGACCTGAAGGCTGGGATGACTTTGGCTCTATACCACTGAGACCCGGGGCTGTTTGATCCAATCTCCTGGAAGTAGTTGCTCGTTCAACAGCGTTGAGGACCAAGTCTGGAGGGCAAGGGAGGACTTGATTGAGTTCTACTTTCCGTACTTGGCGTGATTCGTAAGAGCGCGGTCGAATGTTAGACGCAGGTTAATGGCTTGCAACCATTTATTGTGGATCACGTTCTCGGGGACCGGCTCTCCGTTGCGGTTTATTACTGAGTCGTTCCGGATTTTCCATATGACGAAAATGGACTCTGAGACGAGTATACGGAATAGTCGTGTGAGCACAGGGGAGTTTTTTCTTTTCCATCCCTAAAAATTGCCAGGCCGCAGCCACACACACCACCTAGAGATGGTTCCGGCCAGGTTTGATGCTTTCGTTGCCAGAGAGACTTAGCTAGTGTCCAGATCTGGGCTTGACCTGGCCTTCGGCACTTAAGAAGCACATGTTCGAGGTCCTCGTTCTCGTTGCAAAAACTGCACACCTGTCAGCACAGAGCCTTAACTAGCAGGGTTACTGTGACGTAGGCGACTGGCGATACAGAAAGAGATAGGTTTGAGACAATCCGATTAAGCTCTGGAGAATAGACTAGAATAGTGTAAAGAATACAGAGCTGTAGGTAGGGGTTTTATAGTAAAATACCTAGTAACTGGTAGCGAAGTAATTAGAATATACAGTTGTTAACCGGGAAGCGCAACAACACCGCGTAGCGCAACATCGCCAAACACGCCACTCCTGAGCATGGTTGCAATATGTTTGGACCCCATACCACCGTTTTTGAGGTCGCTGAGGACGATGGGTGACATCCCGAACGTCAGATCGCCTTTGTTGAGCGAGAAATATGGATTTTATTCAAAAAATGTTGGAAATCATAAAATTTCGGGCTTGCGACGGCGTTTTTGATGTGGTCTGGCGTGGGGGCAGGTCCAAACTTCACCAGGATGTGATAGGGCCTCAGGCCCGCCAGTTGAAAAAAAATCCCAGCCAAAAAGGCAAGCTAGGGCTTGAGAGAGAGCCATGTTGAATTGTCTCTCAAGCAAACACTGATTGCGACAAATATGCCCCGTTGTTTCTTGAAGGCTGAGGGCTCAGAAGGAAAGGACAAAGTGCATACAGGGGTTTTCTGTGTCGCTAATAACACTGGTGACATCCACTGGGTCGAAATCTGTCCTCAGTGCTTATAATTGTGGGCCGTGATTTGTTGCGCTACGCCGTTGTTTGGCCAAATGTCGCCCCCGCCAAAGATTGATCTTGATTGAGCTAGCAGGGTATCCAGTTGCCCGGGAGTAAATTGGAGGATGAATTTCATGACCTGCTGAGTGACCTGACAGTTTGGAACAAGGGAATTAGTGGAGAAATAGTTGAAAGCCAGGCGCCGCAATCTAAATGTTGCGCTTCCCGGTTAGCGACTGTATATGAAATATGTCAGAGGCGTTGCCAGTGACAGTCGACATCGCAGCGTGCACCAGGCAGAAAGGGGTGATCGTTGAGAAAGCAATCGGAGGGAAGTTGAAATAAAAGGATCAATGCGGCACCTGATGGGATTCCTGATCCGGGGTCGGCATTGATCTCGGCATTCGGGTTATTCCGATCGTAGTTGAATAACCCGGTGTGAAGTTGAATAATCCGGGGCGGGTGTTAGGCGAATAACCCGGGGAGTTTAGGATGGAATTAGGGAAAAAGTGGAAATCATGACATTATCCCCCCCTTAAGGATGCTTCGTCTCTGAAGCATGGTGGTTTAAGCCCTAGGAGGGTTGTAAATTTTCCAGCCGCCTCTCCCGTTCGGAATTTCCCTTGGTGCTCCCGGGTTCTTCTTGTAGAAGTCATTGAGCGCCTCTTCCGCTTCTGTCAGATGCCGTCGGGGTTCCCAGGTATATTCCTCCTTCAGATATCCCTCCCAGCGTATATAATACCGCAAGGAGTTTTTGCCTTCTTGATTCGCAGGATTTCCCCCACTTCGTACACGTCTACTCCATCCCGTACGTCTGGGGGCGGGGGGTGGCACCGTTTTCTGGTGCTCGGCCACCGGGGGTTTCCACGGACGCAGGAATACTGTGTTAAACACAGGGTGGACTTTCCATGTGTCTGGAAGTTTCAACTCGTAGGATAACGCGCCGACCTTTCGAACCACTTTGAAGGGTCCATGGTGTTTGTCGTCCAGTTTTTTCATCGGCCTATGAGTTACGAGGTTTTTGCCTGACAGGTAAACCTCGTCCCCCGGGTTATATCCGGGATCCTCCCCCCGCTTCCAGTCGTAGAAGCGTTTCATCGTTTCTTGGGCCGCCCTCATTGAGGCGGCCGCTTCCTCTCGCACTAAGTGCATTCGCTTCGCGAAGTCGTCTGCCGCTTCCGTGGGCACCTCGAGCCTAGGCTCGGTCCCTTTCCGCGGGTGAAAGCCGAGCATGGCGAAGAACGGGCTAACGCCCGTTGTTGTGTGAACCTTGTCGTTGTAGCTGAATTCCGCCAGCATGAAATACGACAAGCCCATCTTAAGTTCGGCTGAAATCATCGACATTGTGTCTTAAGTTCTGCCTGCAAGTGGGTTATGCACACACACAGTACGGTATGAGCCAACCAACCACTTAAGACGTTCAAATAACTTGAGTTCCATCGCCAAACTCAAGTTCAAACAACTTAAGTTCCACCGACAAACTCAAGTCCCAGGTGCAAAACTGAAGTTGTATTCCAAGCAAGTAACAGGAATATACAAATGTGAACACTCGCGACAGGGCGCTGTGCGCGTGCCCCGTTGTGGGAAAAACAAGATCTGCGTGGCGGCGCGAGAGAGTGAATGGGCGGCATTTAAATGTACATCGAAAGGAGACGTGCCTGGGTGGCAATTGTTGAAACGACGTGATATATGAGAGCCGAGGAAGAACTTGGGTGAAAAAAATAAAACAACGAAGAATATGTCACGCACCGGTACCTATCCAGCTCGTATCCGCCGTGCCACCGGCCCAGGCGCCCCGGACACGCGATAGGCTGTTATTCGTGATGTCTGCATAACGAAGTCGAGGAGCACGGTGATTCAGATGAACGGGTTAGAGAATACACAATATCACACACCTTCTCTACTTCTGCCCATCTTCCCAACTTCGCAAGTCACTTGGGCGGTGGCAATAACCTGGATTCTGAGCTGAGACTCGAGACATCAGCCGACTTCAAGGAAGGAAAGAAAGGGTGTGACCTGCCAACCAGTGAAGCAGATATAAGAGCAACCCCAGGGGGGGAAGGAGTTGGTGGGTTTGTGTCCCGGACGCGGCGAGTTGGGTGTTGGTGGTCAAGAAGAGAATGGAGTGATGAGCGATCATACTGAACAATGCCAGGTAAGATCAATCGCAAACACGGCACCACATCATGATCATTCCGACTTGGACTTGAACGTCCATAATCTCTGCCGTCTTCTGCTCAGTTCACCCTCACATATTCCGATTGCTCCTTTCTGTATCACCCCTCAATTGTAGCAATCCAACTCCTGGCCTCTGGACAAGCTCTGTTCAGGCGAACTTGCGGTGGGCCGCCGGTGGCATTGTAAATAAGGTATGCCACTCAGACTTTCCGGTTCGTGGTTATTGATTTCCCTGCATCACCTGTGGATATATGTGGGTCATAATACAGAGGTGGGCTGCTTTCTCCCTTTGTCTTCTCTCCGTATTTATGGCAAACATCACAGCCGACTCCCAAACTCAAGTTCACGAGCACGTATACCTTGCGACTCCGACTGGAACAAGTACGTTATTCGGACACTGCACAGCGAATTACTTTCTTAATTTACTCTCCTTCAGCTTTATTCAAGAGCGCAGCTTTGTCCGACCGTAAGTTCAGCTTTGTTCTAACTCAAGTTCGGGACTCATTAAACTCAAGTGTTGCGCGACTTGAGTTCACACGTAGAACTTGAGTTCCGGAGGAACTTAAGTTTGGGTTTAACTCTCAAGTACTACAGCAGATATGTATTGAGCTCTGACTGCAACCTGAGTTCTGGTTCACATCTTAAGTTTTGAACTTAAGTTGCAACAAAGGTAAGAGTACAGGACTTATTTCATAGCCATTTAGTATTACTTGTAGTACTTAAGTTTCTAGACACTTAAGATACAATGTCGATGATTTCTCTCAGAACTTAAGAGGAGCTAATAAAGTATTTGCGCCAGCGATAGCCAGTCCGCCCAGTCGTCTTGCAAGAAGTTTGTGAACACCCTAAGGTATTGTTCGACCTCCTGATTGACGCGTTCCGTCTGTCCATCCGTCTGCGGGTGATAAGCCGTCGAGGCGTTCAATTTAATGCCTAAAAGTTTCAGGAGATCCCGCATAAAGTGACCGACGAATATCTGGCCCCGGTCGCTGATAACGATTTCTGGCAATCCGTAGTCCTTCCATACGTGGTCGCGGTATAGTCGTGCAATGCCTTCCCCGCTGATGTGCTCTGTGCAGGGCAGAACCCGGATTGCCTTCGTGAGGCGGTCTACAATCACCGCAATGGAGTCGAAGCCGTTGCTCTCCGGTAATTTGACGATGAGGTCGATGGAGATGTTTTGCCAAGGTTTCTTGGGTACCCGCGTTTGGGTGTAACGCTCCCCTCGGCTTTACTGGGAAAACTTTCGTTCGTTGGCAAGTCGGGCATGCCACCACGTATTTTTTCGTGTCTCGGAGCGCGGTGGGCCAGTAGTAGTTGCGGGTGATGAGTTCCGTCGTTCGGTACTGCCCGGGATGTCCTGCCAGGAAGTCGTCGTGGTGCGCTCGAAGAATCCGGTGACGGAGCGTTTCATTTTCCGGCACGTAGACCAGTCCGTCTTTGGTGAGAAACCCGTCCGGATTTTCGGCCCAACCACTCCCCGACTTCTTTAGTCCTTCCTTCGCCGCATCCTCCCATTTGTCCTTCAAAGTTTTTATGTCGGCCATAAATCTATCCCCGGGTGTGTCGTCGAGCACCGCGGGCATGGCACGCAAGAACTCCGCCCCACTGACTGGAGATTCCGGGTTATCGTCATGTCCCCCGCGACGGGACAGCGCGTCGGTCTTCGTGTGTTGTTTCCCTGGTTTATGAACCAGGGTAAAGTCGTATTCGCTGAGTTCCAACGACCAGCGCGCCTGTCGACGGTTAAGCTTCTTGGTCGTGGTGAAGTATTCCAGATTCTTGTGGTCCGTCCAGATTTCGAATTTTTTGTCGCTGCCCTGCAGGAAATGACGCCACTCGTATAGCGCATGCATCATGGCGAGCATCTCCTTGTCGTGTATATCGTAGTTCCTTTCCGCATTGTTGAGTCCTTTGGACAGAAATGCGATGGGCACCCAGACTCCGTTCTGGCATTGAGTTAAACAGGCCCCTGTCGCGAAGTCGGAGGAGTCTGCCTCCACGCGCCATTCTCCGTCGTCCGTGGGGAAGTGGAGGACCGGTTCAGAGGTTACAGTGTCAATAAGCCGCCGGAACGCTCCGTGTTCTTCTTGTCCCCAACGCCACCGCAGGTTTCCTCAGGTTAACCAGGTTAATGGTTTGGCCAGATCCCCGAACCCCTGGATAAACCGCTGGTAGAAATTCAGGAATCCGAGGAAACTCTGAACGTCCTTCACCGTTTTCGGAGTAGCCCATTCCCGGACTCCGGCCACCTTCACAGGGTCCATTCGAATTTTGCCGTCTCTGATAATCACTCCGAGGTATTCGACCTCTCGTTTCTCGAACTCGCATTTCTCGTGCTTGAGGAACAAGTCATTTTCCTTGAGCACTTGAAGCACCTCTAGCACCGTCGTCCGATGGTCTTCCAGGTTATCGGAGTAGATGAGAATGTCGTCGAGGTATACGATAACCCGGCCTTCTGTGATTTGTCGTTCGAAGATCTCGTTCATCATCGACTGGAATGTGGCTGGCGAATTCGTGAGCCCGAAGAACATAACCAGAGGTTCCCATAAGCCGCGGTTTGTCATGAAGGCGGCCTTCTCCTCGTCTCCCTCTTTGATGCGAATATTGTTGTATCCCCATCGAACGTCCAATTTAGTGAACCAAGTTGCCTTACGGAGCATGTGCATGATCTCGGAGATCAACGGAATGGGGTACCGATTCTTTATGGTAAGTTCATTCAATTTCCGATAATCTTGCACTGGCCGTAGTTTCCCATCCTTTTTCTTGACGAAGAAGAACGGCGAAGCCCAGGGCGACTTGGAGGGTCGAATTCTCCCGGTTTCCAAATGTTCTTTGATGAACGTGTCCAATTCGCGTTGTTCTGTCGGGTTGAGCGGAATATTCCGCCCCTTCATGGGTTCTGCCCCGGGTTTAAGTTCGATCACATGGTCCCATTTCTTCCGTGCCGGGAGTTTACACGACGGGCAAAAACCCAGGCACACGATTGCCATGTGCCTTAAATGCACTTACCTCGCACATTCCTCGGAAATATTAATCCGCCAGACAAAGATAGCGTGACAGTTGAACAAGGGTTCTTTGCTACACAAAGAAGGGACAAAGGCTAGACAAAGGGCAGGTGAGATTTCCCCAGTGCTGGGAAATCTTGCCTGCCCTTTGTCTACCCTTTATCTGTCCTTTGTGTAACAAAGAACTGTAATGAACTGTGACCACTGCTTTGTTAATCCTGTGATTATTTCTGAGGAATGTGCGCCGGATCTGCATTTAAGGCACACAACAATCGTGTGCCTGGGTTTTTGCCCGTCGTGTTATCGAACTGGTCTTTCTCGAACACACTGTGATAGTCTCGCAAATAAGTTGTCTTCTATTCGCTGCTCGCCTTTCGCTTCGTTGGCTGCCGCCGCTAGTTTCGTGGCTACGCTGCCCATGGCTCGGAGTTGGGCCGCATTCCTCTGCGGCAGCGCGGTGTCGGGATATATCCGGGTTATAAAAATCCGGTCCCCTTCCTGTATGTCTTCTTCCGCCCAGACGTCTCGTAGGCGCTCGCGTTTACAACTGGCGGGGTATCGCGTGAATTTTAGCTCCCCCTTCTCCCAATCGATCTCCGGGTTGTGTTTCCGGAGCCAGTTGAATCCGATGATAACGTCGCTTTTGCCAGTGTCGGTGATCGCCAGGGCACAGACTTCGGTGTGGTCCTGTACTTGTAGACGCATGCGCACGACATGGGTAATCTCCCCTCCCCGGTTGGGTGTTCCGTCGGCGTTATAAACTGGTACTGGTAGAGGCAGGGGTTCTCGCTCGAATCCCCTTTCCTCCACTAGTCTTTCGTTGATGAATCCTCCTGTGGCGCCGCTGTCCACCAACCCGGTGACCGAGCATCCTCGAAGATTATTCAGTTCTTGGATGGTGACCGGGATCATCATTGAATTGCTGTCCATGGCCCGTATAAAAGCTGGGGGTTCTCTCAGACTGTCCAGCGCGTCCAGGGCGTCGGGTCAGTAGGCGTGAGTAACCCGGTCGACCAGTTCATCCGTCACTTCCCCTCGTCGTTGTGGGTGGGCCCACCGGGTTATGACTGCTTTTCCTTCGAAGGGCCGGGCCATGGCTCGAGCCAATGTTCGTTCTACACTTCCAGCGGGGAGTCTGCGCCATTCCGCCTTCTCCGTCCGCTCGCGTTTCGACTTTCGTCTTCTGGAGCTACAAGAGGGAATGGCCTCTCGACTCCATTTCACGTCTTCCTCGGTTTCGCTTGCATTCGCCGTCTCATCGGTATCCGGAATAGATAGAAGTTCAAATCGATTCTGGGATGTAACCGGTACAGGTGAGTCGGGTATAGGGTCAGGTCGCGAGTTCGCAAACTTTACTCGTGACCTTCGGGAAAATCCTCCGCTGCCTGTTCTTCTTTCAACAGGTCTGAATATATCGCACGGAACTGGGGGTCCTTGACCAGACGGCGCGGGCAGTTTCGAGCCAAGTGCCCTTCCTGCCCACAGTTGTAACAAGTGGGGCGGGAGGTGTTGGCGTTGCCTCTGCTGACCGTTCGGTCGATATCCATGGGAGCGGCCCCGCTGCCGGTGGTGGTAGAGTTTGCGGTTGAACCGCCCGTATTCGAAGTAACCGGGTTATTCCCAAAATGGGTTACCGGGTTATTCGATGGACCCTTCCACTCCGATTTGCGGGAATAACCCGGTTGGTTCCCATGGTGGTTTACTCCGGAGCTCTGTGCGGTGTGCGGTGTGCATCCTCGGGGTAGTCACTTGAGTGTTGCCATCTCTCAGGCTTCTGTCCATGACTAAGAACGTGCGGTGCACTCCGTCCATCTTGATGACTTGGGCCTTCCACTCTGCATAAGTGGTGGGCAGGGTTCCTTGTCCGTAGACGGCCCGGATTACTTTCTCGTCGACTCCTCGTTTGAGTAGGCGGATGAGGGTGACCTCATCATACGCCGCGGTCTTGTTGAGGGCGTCCAACACAGTGAAGTATTCCGTAGCCGTGCTCTTCTTCTGGCGCAGGCGCTCCATCTTGGCCTGGGCAATTTCGACTTGTGCTCCTCCTTTGAAGGCCTCGATGACTGCAAGGCGGAATGTCTCCCAGGTGGAGTACGAACCGGTCGCATCCTTGGTCTGCATGGCCAACACAACGTTGTTGGCCCACTGAGAGGCAGATCCGTCCTTCATATAGGATAGGGCGAAGGTAATCTTGCTGCTATCCTGGCTGTAGGCGGTGTTGCCATGGAAGTTCAGCCAGCAGTCGGCCAGAAACTGGTCGACCTGCTCGGAGTCTCCTCCGAACATGCGAGGCGCGGCAACCCGGGGTTGCTTTGTGTTGAGTTTGACCTCCCCACCCGTAGCGTGGAGAGTCCCTTGTCTGATGGCGGTATGAGCCGAGGTCAAAGCCGCCATGGCTTCCGCTAGCAGAGCATTCTGTGTGGTTCGTTCGTGGTTAAGTGCGTCCAGCTTGCCGTGGGCCGAGGTGAGCAAATCCTGAACGGTGGCAATCTGACCGTGGAGTTCTCTGATCTCGGCGTGGCTCTGGTGAGCTTGGCGATAGAGCAACCCGGTGCGGCTGTCGACAGTCTCGCTCTCGAATGCCTCCGGCTGAGGCATGGTAAATCCAGTGGGGTCGCTCATTGTATCGTCCAGTCGAGTCGTCGGTAGAGGAGACACTATTCTTTTGTCAGCACAGAGCCTTAACTAGCAGGGTTACTGCGACGTAGGCGACTGGCGATACAGAAAGAGATAGGTTTGAGACAATCTGATTAAGCTCTGGAGAATAGACTAGAATAGTGTAAAGAATACAGAGCTGTAGGTAGGGGTTTTATAGTAAAATACCTAGTAACTGGTAGCGAAGTAATTAGAATATATATGAAATATGTCAGAGGCGTTGCCAGTGACGGTCAACATCGCAGCGTGCACCAGGCAGAAAGGGGTGATCGTTGAGAAAGCAATCGGAGGGAAGTTGAAATAAAAGGATCAATGCGGCACCTGATGGGATTCCTGATCCGGGGTCGGCATTGATCTCGGCATTCGGGTTATTCCGATCGTAGTTGAATAACCCGGTGTGAAGTTGAATAATCCGGGGCGGGTGTTAGGCGAATAACCCAGGGAGTTTAGGATGGAATTAGGGAAAAAGTGGAAATCATGACAAACCTGAAGATTTCAAGCCAAGCCATATTTCTCAGACACTGCGCTAGATCACCCTCAAGGCCTGGAGTCTTCAAGATATTTCTATCAACTCAACGAGAATTCTAGGGCCGGATTATAGTTTAGACGTTGAAAACATCAGACTTTTGACAAATCTGTTGTGGCATTGTACAACGCCAAACAACGCCAAAAAACACCTGAAAATGCGCCAAAACGTCACAATGGCCAATGGGACAATCTTCGGCGAAAATCTCACAATGCCGGAACAAGATCGTCTGATACCACAGGAACGCGGATGGATTACAAGGCGATTTGACCTCCGTGAGTACGTTATGTACCCTCCAAAGCACCACACAACATACTGGACACATACCTGGTCCCACCATCGTACAAGCCACAAATTAATTTTGGTGAACAATGCCGAAATGCGAAAAAACACGTGAAATGCCACAACAAAAATGTCAAATGGCTGATGAAGGTGAGTTTCAACCGATGCAGGTTCAATTTGGTTGAACATACGTTAAAAATCCGAACTTTTTTGCGTGTCACTGTCACAGTCCACCTAGCCGATGATTATACGAAAATCGAAGTTCGAATTTTTAGGTCACACGTCACAGCCAGTTAGAATTGAATGGTACAGTGATCACCCACTCATGATCTGCCTCTTCAGAATATTTCCTGGGTGCTAGGTGTGCTAGGTTGGGCTGCCCAAGTTGCCAACTTGGGCACAGGAGAAGCATTTTTTCCTCACTCACTGGCAGAATTCCTCATGCTTTCAAGGTAAGAATCAACAAGGCATCATGCATCCATGGATTGACATAGGGGCTACTTACCTTTTAGGGCATCGGCATTGCTCGGCCCGAGCTTAAGCTTAAGCCGTGATTTGGTCGTGATCGGGACTTGAGAGTTGAAACTTGAAGTGGCATAAAACCCAGACCTACGACTCAGAATAAGCGGCAATGAATGATACCATACCCCTCTGATCCTCAACAAAAAGTTTGGATCTCTATAAGTAGCTAACACAACACCTGTTCGATCTTGTGTTCGATAGGATGCACGATGCATCGAAACCGTCCCTAGGTTCCGGTTTGGTCCTGGGTGAATCGATTTCTCAAAGTAATCTACTCCCTCATATAATGAGGTACATGAGTGTGCATACTACATTTGATGATAGCTCCTTTTTTGCTCCAGAGCAGCAAGTTTGTTGTCAATTTGTGCAACCGCTTGCCCCTGCAACGAACGCTTGAACAGCGGCTGCGCCGTACTCCAAAATTCCTTAGCTTTGACCAAATCTCCTCGGTTCTTAGCCAAATCTCCGAGGCGAATCATGCATTCTGCCCTCCCACGGTGGACATCCATGGACGTGAAACCATCCAGGGCAGTGACAAAAATGCTTTCTGCGGTGTTTTCATCGCTATCGGCAAGGAATAAATCCCCTAGATAGCGGATAGCTTTGTAAAGGGCTAGCTTTTCTTGTTTCTTTGATGCGAATGCTAAGTAAAGGAATGCATATGTTGCGGCCCACTGGAAGTCTACGGAGGGCCAAAGAGCAGAATCTCCCATCCGTTGTAAGGAGTATAATGTCAGCTGGGGATCACCTGTCCAGGACCATCGCAGACATTTCTCCAGAGTAGTCTTCAAGGTTGAAGTTACTACATTTTTGTTGTTGCGCAGTTCATGCTCCACCTGAATGGCTTGGCAAATAAATGCCTCGGTTCGAAGATTGAGACCTGTGAACAACTTTCTCGCATTTTCAAGGTCCGGATTGGCACCGTGTGTGCCAATGGCAACATTAATCTCCCCTATACCCATGAGCGCATAGGCATGATCAATGGGATTATCCTTTGCAGTGGTTTTTTGTGCAATGTGCATGTGAAGCTTTCGAGCCTCGGCATACTCTGATTTCCGTAAATGTAAATCTGCCTGGAGGTCCATGGCTCGATAGTACATAGGGCCATCGGACAAGCTACAGAGCTCTAAAAGCTGCCTTGCTCGTTGAAGAATGAAAACAGTGCTTCTGTATTCACCAAGGAAAACATTGCAACCGGCTTCAATCCGTAGAGCATGTGCTTCCTCATATAGATTGGCTGCTATTTGGGCAAGTCTTCGAGCCTTGCGTGCAATTGTCCTTCCAGTATTGTATTCACCAGATATCCAGTAGAAATTCGCAGCATAGCTTAGCATATCAGCATGAATATTGATGTCTTCGGTAGTGTTGACAAGTTCAACCGCCTTGTCCATCGCTGCTTTGGCCTTTGAATTGTTCCTGTTGGCATAGTAGAATCCTAAGGTACTATAAAACTGAGCTATCAAATTATTATCAGACAAAAAGGTAAGTAGTATGTAAAAACAAACATACATTCCAGGACTGGATCATTCAAAACCTGAAATCGAGATTTGGCTTGGGAAACTAGTGGTTCTGGGTCATTGATCGTAGATTGGAACTGTACCCTGAATTGTTCGGTAATAAATAGCACTTCCAATTTCGGTCCGCAGAGCTGGACCAGTGGTTGCATAAGATCCATGAGTGCATGCCGACCATGCCCTGTTTGACGACTGAACATGTTCAAAGAGAATGCACATGCTACACTGTTTGTAAGATCTGAATTTTGCGGGTTCAGTCCCTGCAACAGAATCTGATGAAGATTGCCAAGATTCCGAGCAATCTGCTTGATTGAGCCTGCTGTTTGGAGAGTCCCGAAGTATTTCTGGTAGAGATCCAGAAGTACACCGAAGTACTCCTGGAGAGGTTTCACCAGAGACAGTGTCACAGGATTGAAGTGTTGGACATGTTCTCGTATTGGTACTAATGACTTCAGGCATTTCTTCTCATCATTATACGCAAGTGAAGTGCGCAGCAACACTGCCTTGCATGCCAGAATATCCTTGATGGGAAGGTTGCTCTGGAGAAGTTCAAGGTCTGAAAGACCATCTGGGAGAATTGACAAGAGACGTAACAGATCCATTGCCCCGGGCAAGGAGGTGAATCTAGGACTGAGAAGTGATATGGTGATGGAGGCATCCAAGTTAGATCGCCTATCATAACCATCAGAGAGAACAGACGTCTTTTCAGTTTCCCATCGTGCCAACACACTGGCGGCACCGTCGTAGGCAACTAAATGAGCCATAAGATCCACCACCAGTGGCACATTCCCTGTGAATTCGAGGAGTTTTCTTCATTTCGTCATTTTCGTCATCTGCTATATCAAGAAAAGTCTGCTGAGCAGCAGCGTCGGACAGTGGTTTTAAGGGCGGCAGAAACGGCCGTGTCCAGCGAACTTTCGCTGGATGTTCAGCACCACGCATGGTAACCTATCGATTGATTAGCTCATGTGTGGTCAATCTGTACAATGCAATATGATTACCAGTAATGCTAGATGGGGTATGTCTGTCAAGAGAGACAAAAGTTCCTCAACTCCGCCACGGGAAGTAAGGGGCTCCCAGGTTGATTCCAGGTTATCCAAAATTAACAGTGGGGCCACCTTTGCAGACAGTGAACGTATAACAGGTTGAGTGAGATCACTTCCGGGTTTCAGATCCAGATACGCTCCAATGGAGGCAACTAGATCAGTGGTCGTGACAGCAGATTCACATGAGACAAAAAACCTATGCTCGTATTTGCTGATCACATCTGGATGGTGCAGAACAGCCCTAGCGAGGCTTGTTTTGCCCATGCCACCTGGACCAAGAATCGCAATCCGAGGGAATTGATGTTGAAGTATTTTCGCAATTTCCTGGAGTTCCGAGTCTCGGCCATGAAATATCTTGGGCTGGGATGGTATCATGGAGAACAACTCAGAGCTTGGGAGACATGAAGGATAAGTCTTTGAATCCCTCAAGTATTTGGACACGCACCTCAGTTGGGAGTCATTTAGGTTGTGATACATCTATAGAAAAATGGTTCATCACAAGGACGATATACGGATGAGCATACGTACCGAGGATGCGTCTGACCTCGTTTCATCAGAAAGGCCGGAAATCAATTCAAGCAGTTCATCGTGCATGTTCTCCGCATTCTTCTGCCGTTCACTAATGTCGCTAAGGAGGTCAAAACGGGATTCAACCTGAGTGCGAAGTCAGATTCTCAAATTATGCGGTGATGTTCAGAACACCTTGAAAATCGTGAAAGCATCGTGTAGCCCTTTTTGACAATCCTTGAGCAAGGTGTTCATTTCGCTGTGGCGGAACAAGCTCTTCATTTTGCTTCCCTCCTGCTGTCCCTCCACGAAAGTGTATATCTTGTGGAGCGTTCTATTAGACGGTTTGAGTGACATTTCTTCAGGAATAAAATTAGCAAAAGTACTCGGTGAATTTGCCTATATGGTGTAACATCGTCGGGGGGAGGCTCCCGGGCGTCTCCGACCGGATGTAGAGATCCAGAATGGCGTATAGTACCACGTGAATATCCTCCAGGAGTCGGACACAATCCTCTTTGTTCTTTTTAATGGTCTGAAATCTCACATTATTATTATTATTATTATTTTGCCTGTATATCGTACCCGAACTCCAGCAATTAGAGATGCAGTGGTGATTGAGATCACCGGGACAAATGGTGAACCAAAGGCATCAGTAAGTTCTTTTAGGAGTGGTATCACCGCCGTCAAGCCAGCAACGATGTTTTCGATACGGATTTCTAGAGCTGGGGGCCGGCGGGGCATTGTTTCGAGGGTGAGAGCAAGGCGCAGGCCATCACGACGTATATCTAGTACTTCAAGACCGCACATCGCCGCATTCATACGGCATGATGGATATAACGGAGCCTACGGTGGGATCGGAGATCTATATCTTTCTACGCCTCGGCGGATTTAAGATATGAGTCAAACGTCGGCGCAGAAGGGTATCTTGACATGACAGAATTGTGTGGACCGGGGTTAAATTTAAGGACAATAAAAGTGAATCGTTGCCTGGCTACATACTATGTCCTGTTCATGTGAATTCCAACTTCATATACGTTGTGTCGTGCCGACCTATGAAAAGATGAATCCTAAATACCCGGGCCTCCTGGCCCGTGTTAAAGGTATCAGGAGGAAAATGTGTTAATCGATAAGGCGGTGGAAGATGATTGCCAAGTCTAACCCACATTGGGACACAGGGAGTCGAAGCATTATAGGCATGTCCGCAATCAGAAGTCGGGAAGTCGTCGGAGATTCACCCTACCTCCGTACCCGTCATTGTCTTGGAATGAGCGGCGGTAAAATTATTATTAAGCTCTGTGAGAGAGTGACGCGCGTTGGCGGCACTAAGAAAACCCGACCTCAAGGTCAAGGTAACACAAGGGGTTGCCGGGCCGTGAATGCCGGACCCGGACCAGGGTGGTTCAGCCGCGAGGCCGAAAAAAAACAACTGGAAGTCATTTATTTTACAGCTAGGAAGCGGCCCTGGGAGGTGCGCTTTAGTACTACACGTGTATTTACGATGTCCCGTGGTGTTTTCCTCCCCATATTTTGACGCAGAAAAAAAGTTGGGCCCTATTTGGCAAGCACAGCGGTGGCCCATGACTTTTTGGGATCAAAACATGAACTGCAAACATGTCTTGCTTTTTGCCCACATTTTGGGAACCCACCCAGAGGTAAACCAAACCGATTGAATTTATGGATCGCTTGTGACTCCCAAATCCATATGGAAAATGGACACTGTTCAAGGCTTGAAACCTTCCCCAGAATGAAATATGTTTGCCTTCTTTTTGCTGTGGAAAAAGGGTTATTTTGGGGCACCAAACTGGGGAGTTCTCATTGTTCCTTCCCTGTTTCGACCCCGAGGGGGAAGATTTTTAGTGATGGAAGAGAGGTTGAACATATGTTCTTTTGCCTGAGTGTTTGGTTCAAAAAAATGTTGCATGTGTACTGACCTTTTGAATGTGGGAAATGGGCCAAACAGCGCTCGTTTTCGTTGGTGGTTAGGTGTCAAACAAAAATAGACTCAAAAAGGAGACATGTTTGCAACCCATGTTTCGGTCCCAAAAATCCATGGGCCCCCGCAGTGAAGGCGCATCAACAATTCCCCGACAAACAGCGGCCAAGATCAATAAAATTTGGTGATTTTTAAATACCACACTCATCGCGATAAAGAAGCGCAAATTTTCACCTCGAATAATGTGTAGCCAATCATTGTTAACAATTAAAAACAGCTCGCAGTGGCAAACCTCAAATGGAAAAAAAAAGTTGTGGAGCCTTGGGAGCCTGGTAAGAGCCTGGTAAAGCTACCTGCCCGGACTGCGACACACTTCTAAGTTATGGGCCTGGGGGCATCACAAATCTCCTTAACACCCATGAAAATACTCCAGACTACAATGGGATTAAATCTAACTGAGACAAGGTGGCAACTTGGTTGAATACGTAGCAGGTACTATCACAGAACTGAACTAAGTACATTGAGAAATTTGCCCGAATAAAATTCACTTCCGCACTGGCAGAGAAGTGTGACAGGTCTGTAGACCGTCTCTCTTAAGCATGGCCAGAGGCCGTTGCCAAACAGTAGTCAATAGCTTAATTAGGATTCCGCGGTACATACAGCCACAATGTATTAGATAATCAGACATAACTTAACCGCATACTTCACAACCGTCTCAGGTGAATCGTGTGACAAACAACGGCGCCGAGCATCGCCGCTCCCCTCAGCTCCCTTCTCCAGGTCGCAGGAGCCCGACCTCGGGTTATCAGGATTCGTGAAGGGTACGAGCTCCGTCCTACTAGGACGTAGAGCTCGCGACCCACCGCTACGGACTCTGTCTGAGTCAAAGAGGCGTCAACGAGGGCCTGATACACCTTTGTAGCCTCCACATCTTCATATTTGGCGAGAAGCCTACCTGCCGAAGGCCCAGGGCTTTCACAATGGTGACCACCGCAGGGGCTTCATCAAGCCCTTTACGAAGATTCCTCCTCCTCACCACCTCCTTGACGGAGCACCCCACTGCTGAGCTCTCCTAAGTCGAGAGCCCCTTCCAACATCTCAGTAGTGGTACGGTGAGGCGCTTCGTCGCCTCCCTCACGGCACGCGATGATCATCCGCCATTCGGTCCTTCCTTCTTTCCTTCTTCACGATTCTCCGGGACCGAATGCCCACGTTACGGGACCTCCCTCACCTTCTGTGCAACCTTCTTGTTGCGTTGAAGGTCTTCGGGCCTTTCCCTCATCATGGTGTCCTTGAGCTCCGCTGCCGGCGTGAGCTCGGACGTGCAACCCAACTTGAACCCCGCTTCATTGCGCTGGGCTCATTTCCACACTACTTCGTTACACTTGTACGCTGTGAGCTCCGAACACGTGAGCTCCAGCGTGTATTTACAGCAATAACGAATATATTTCTCTCTTCTCCACAATGACGACGACCTACACATCACCACTCCTCAAGACCATCCTCAAGATGTCGTTCGACACGCACTGCACGCAAGCCGTGTGGCTCTCGCTAGATGTGAGGGTTAAGGTTGGAACGAGAGCTAGAAGAGTATTGAGTACTCTGAGGTAATGTCCTCCCCTTTCCTCTCGCGCCTCCCCGCCGTGCTCGATATGCACGAATACGGCCCGATAACCCGAGGCGCCGACGTTAGTGCCCTCGGCGTTCACACGGCGTCGACAGCGTGGCACCCAACAGCGACAGCGCCTACCTCACGCACGGCTCTCGCCGCGAGCTCCCTCTTAATGCTCCCCCGTCCTCGCTGGTCTTTCCCTCGGATGTCGAGAGCTTTGTTTCCTCGACTCTCCGTCAGTAGCTCCGGAATGCAATGCTCGGCAATAACATTTGCTGCTCATCAAGCCTCCACCTTTCGTGCGCTCGCCGGATGTCGTGTTAACGCAAACTCCCCACCAGCTGCAGGCTCCTTCGCGAGCGGACTTGTGCGCTCTCCCACGACGCGCTGGACGGAGACGTTGAGATCGGCGCCTACGCCTGATCTCCGTCTGCTGAATTTATTTGCCGGCCGCTGCTCACGACGTACGCGAGCGGGCTTGATCTGCGTATCCGCGAATACGTCCCCAACGGGTACTTGAGACTGCATCCAATGCGCCGACACGGAGGCGGACATTTTGCGGCGTTGACTGGAACGACAGCGACTGCGCGCTCAACCTCAATCCGCCACCGCCTTCGCGCCTGCCGTTTTCTTTGCACCGATGCATGTCCTGTGCACGCGCCGCCGCTTTTGCCGCTGTCCTCGCTCGACCCCCCAACGCCATGCACATTTACGGCGCACAGCTCGAGGTTCCGCCCATCCGCGCTTCGGGCGTAGAGATCAGCATCCGCGCTTGATCTCCGCCCGCTGACGCTGGCGCCGCCCACCGCTCCCGCGACTTGCGCGCCGCCACTCGCGGTCTGTACGCTCGCCAGCTCGCCAGTCGGCGCTCGCCAATCTGGATTCATGACCGAGTCTGCGCCCGACGAAGGTGTCGAGATTGGCAGACTGGCTAGACTGCGAAAGATTATCGCGTGCGCCGCTTGCCGCACGCCGCTTCCGCGCGCTGCTCCCCTGCTCCTAGTGCAAGAACTCGCGGTCCAATGCATCGAAGCCCATGGCTCCGGTGTTGCGTCAGTTACTCGCCACCCGCATCAATTGACTGCAAGCATCGGACGCGGGGAATCTCCGTTCGCTCTCTGCGGCAACGTCGAGGCTCTCTTCCGCGCGAGCGGACGGAAGCATCATTGCGCGCATCGAGATCGACATCTCTGCTGGAACTCTGTCCGTTGGAGAACTGCGCCGGTGCTGTCCATCAAGTCTCCGCCTTCCGCGCGCGCCGAATGTCGCGTTAACCTCCAGGAGTTTATGTGTAGTACCTGAATTGAATGGAATTTAGCGTTCTTTCATGCCCGAGGGCCCGACGCGAGTCTTTTGAGAGGTCAAAGGTCCGAAAAAGGGAAATTGGATGCCGAGCCGGCGTTTCCGCTTCTGTCATTGAAGCCAAGCTCTCGATAAGTTTTTGCCGCGTGTGGATGTCTCGCGACGTGAGATTCTCGACCTTGGGTCGAGTCTCCGTCACTCGAGGTCTCTTGCTACAGACAGCTCCGTTTGCGCTTTCCCGCGCATATAATTCGATTGAGACTGGGGGGCTCAGCTTTGCATTCAGTGCCACGGAACGTCGAGCTCGTCGCCCTCGACTTGAGCCTCCGTTTCTAGTGCTCGGCTCCCGCCTCGAATGCCGCCCTAATCTTGACTGTGGCCAGGAAATTGCAGGTTCGATTGCGAGTCACCGGTGTAGAGTCTTCGACTGCAAGCAGCCGAACTCCACCGTGTTGTACCTATCCTGGGGGGCTGTTTTTCCAGCCTCGATGGCCGGGTCGTCGTCACTGCTTCTCAAGTCAGCAGTTATTTTTTCAATTTCCCTCGCGGCTTGAGCAAGATGAATCTAATTTGGGGGGCCATTGTTCCAGCCCTGCCACCTCTTTGACAGAGACCTCGGGTTTCATTCCCTTGCTCTCGCCACGAGTGCTCATTCCTCAACCCTATTTTCTTTAATATGCCCGACGTGCTTGAGTGGAAGGGAGACCGTGTACGCGCTGGGGGGCAAAAGCGCGAACTCGGCTCCAATAATTCTGCCTTCCATTCCTGCGGGCACCTTCCTTTCCCTTTCCGGAATGGAATTCATTTTCTGTCCTCGTCCCCAGTGGCAGTCCTCCTCGCAGGCTCCCGGAAGATTGATTATCCAGACGACGGTGGAGAGCCAGAGCACACAATTCTGCCTCTGAATCCCCATGCCCTCCGCAGCATGTAGTTCGGAGTCGCTTTGTCTGCGCTGCTCAACTTGGGCCTTTATACTGCCAGTTGCAGGCAGTGGTCCACCCTGTACTATCACCTACCATATTGAGCTCCGCTATTCGCGTGAGCTCAACCATGCTTCCCTCTCCCCGACGATCATTTCGATTTTTCGGGCCAACTTTTTTTTTTCCACACCGCGGATTAATTCTGGACTCGATACTGCCAGCGGCCATCGGTTCCTTCACATTCATATCCTCTTTCGCCAGTCGTTCTTGGGGTGTAATTCTTTTTTACACATCCTGGAGTACATCCAGAGCTGCGCAAAAAAGAAGTGGGGGGCTGTATAGGGGTATATAGGGGTTTGCAAGGCAAACCCTACTCGGCTGGAGGGTTGCACTACAGAGGAGTCCTGACTCCTCCTCTCTGATGACTGGGACAGAGTCTTTGCATCAGAGAGTTGTCTACCCTCCTGCAACTATTCCCCGACCATGCCAGGAGGGATACACTGGAGGAGCCTAGGCTCCTCCTCTCTGATATTAGCTTGCGCATCAGAGAGTTGTATTCCCTCCTGCCACCATCCTCTCCGCAGACTGCGTCTAGCGGACAACACCTCTTGAGGCTCTCATGAACGGAATACAGAGTCCGTTGGCTCTCGTGTTGTTCACCCAAGCTAGGTCTGGGCAGACAACCGTTCAACGATTCAAGGGAGCCAGCGGCTCTCACGACTGGAGTCTGGAGCAAGGAACTCTTGCTCTGAAATTTTGGTGCAAAATTTTTTTCTCAAGAGCCGGACATCCTTCTACTTCAATATTCGCCAAATGTCCGGAGGTGCAAAGGGGTTGATAATCCTGACTTCTTCCGAAGCCTTGTGGTCATATATCCGGGAATCTTCGTCAAGCCCTGCATGTCCTCTGGCCATGCGGGGGGCTCTGTGACAGGTCTGTAGACCGTCTCTCTTAAGCATGGCCAGAGGCCGTTGCCAAACAGTAGTCAATAGCTTAATTAGGATTCCGCGGTACATACAGCCACAATGTATTAGATAATCAGACATAACTTAACCGCATACTTCACAACCGTCTCAGGTGAATCGTGCGACAAACAACGGCGCCGAGCATCGCCGCTCCCCTCAGCTCCCTTCTCCAGGTCGCAGGAGCCCGACCTCGGGTTATCAGGATTCGCGAAGGGTACGAGCTCCGTCCTACTAGGACGTAGAGCTCGCGACCCACCGCTACGGACTCTGTCTGAGTCAAAGAGGCGTCAACGAGGGCCTGATACACCTTCGTAGCCTCCACATCTTCATATTTGGCGAGAAGCCTACCTGCCGAAGGCCCAGGGCTTTCACAAGAAGTTATGGTCCACAAAGTAAATAATGAATCTAGATGCTACCCCATCCTGTATTGTATCCTGTAGCATGTAGGCATTCTTTAGGTTTGGATCAACCCGCCGTTCTGAGAGATCACGTGATAAACACGTGCTCGGCTGCGCTTTCTCCGAGATGTCCGGCTCGCTGTCAGACTTCCATTTGAATGGTAGTCAGAACATTGAAAAACAAGTCAAAAAGGGACTTACTTCCGAATTAGGAACGGGCCGACCGGGCCGTATTAGCCGATCAATCAATCACATCAACAACAGGATCAATAAGCACGACACACAAGTAAAAGCAACCTAAAACTTACCAGAAGAAAGAAAACTGGGGAAAGCACTAAAGCACAGTAATGCACACAGTATGCACAGTATGCTGGAGGATGTCTTCCTCATATACCACGGTCTTGCCATATCAGCCCATCGTACACGGAACATGACACCTGATCACCTACGCCGGCCCCCGGGGTTTGAAGTCCTAGTCGGGTTCTCTGCCGAACGCCAACATCAGGCCGACCTAGGATCGTCGCTGACAGCAAGACACAGCATTCGGCAAATTTTGTTTCACTTCACTTCGGCCGAACTCAGCTTAAGGAGGTTAAGAGCCGAGTGGGAGCTGAACAGGTAGACATGAGACCCTAATAGGACCTGTAGTAAGTTGTTAATGTCGCCCAAATGGCACCCCAGGATACAACCGCGGAAAGTTGAACCGTGAGACCAAAGAAGTTGATGCGATCAAATATCGGCTATCTCGTGTTCCGGTCGCATTCCGTAGTGCCGAGTATCAACCGACTGCCCTTGGACTGTTAAATTATTTCCGTTTCCATTGGCTGAGGATGTTACGGAAAGCATACACTCAAAGAGGATCGAAAGCTATCTGCAAGGTGCAAGGTCAATTTTCACTCGTTCTAAAATCTCGATGCCAAGCCGGATCACCGGAAGTCCCGGCGGAGTTTCTCATTAGACAAATGAAAGATTTCTCTGATCGGTGGGGGTTTCTCATTAGAATTATCCCTCCATTGTACGATGCCTGTCAGCATCTGCAAATTTCCTCAGGATTTTTTCGGCGCCACAATGCAGTGCG
This sequence comes from Mycena alexandri, assembly GCA_029233265.1. NCBI lineage: Eukaryota > Fungi > Basidiomycota > Agaricomycetes > Agaricales > Mycenaceae > Mycena > Mycena alexandri. The sequence continues at coordinate 40,298 of JARJCM010000340.1, read as the reverse complement.
TTGCGCTTCTACGTCATGTTGCGCTTCCCGGTTAACGACTGTACATAAATAAACAGTTGGAGCCTTACAATGCTAACTAACTCCGTATCAACCGTGGGACAGATGATGAAGCGATGATATTGGATGCTCGATGATCACTGCGAACTTCTGTCGGTCGCCAGCGTATCACATCGCGAACCGTGATGCTTTCCGAGCCCAGATCGTTGTCTAAACAGCGAAAACTTGGTGAACAACTGCAGCTTTGGGCTGCAAATGTTCCAAATATGGCATTTCTTACGCTTTCTTGCGCCTAACCTGGTATCTTTGCACTGGTTCTGTCACGAAAATGTCTTCTCCATTTTTGCAGCAGACTCCGATGCCGAGCATCTGCATGCTGCGTATGCCGAAATCCCAGCAAAGAAATGGCATAAGAGAGCTCAGCCACGTGGCCAGCGGCATCGCCCACTGTCGTCCTCCTTCCCGGAAGTTGTACACCCACACCCCGCCTGTCTTTTCTGGAGTCCCTTCGACCTTCATGTCTGCAGAGTCGCTGAATCTAACTTTGGAGTCATTCTTTGGACCAATATTGGTCGGAGGTGCGTCCCCAAGTTACCCACGCGTTCCGTCTTCTAAACTTCATGTCTGGATCTCTGTAGCGTTTTTCGCAGTCGCGTAAGATCTAGAGAGGTGTCCTCAATTGCACTTACTTGGAAACGCAGGTCGCATGCAACTCTGATTGTACAGTCGTATGCATTGTATGAGAGGACTCCCGCGGTACACCATCCATGGAAAGTTCTTGTGGGTCTCCCTCTCCTTCCAACAATACAAGCCATTTGACAGCAGCCCGCGTTCAGGCAGGGATAACTTGGTTGGTACCCTAGGAGGATTTGGGTCGGGATTCGACTGAGCGATATCTTTCCATCCGTCAGCGCCTTCGATTTCATCCGCATCATCTTTCTATGCCAGATGGCATATCAAATGTTTGTCGTCAATTGGGGAGACGTCCTCTCCATCGTGGGCACTCCGGAGCCACTTATATTGTACCTCGGATTTTCGGGAGCCCAAACCTTGCTCTGTCAAGGGCTCCTCCTGTACCGGTCGGCTTTTCGACTGGTTGCGCCGTTTTACGAGCTTACCGTCGACCCGGTGTAGAGTGGTCAGAAAACAGCTCCCGCTTTGTGGTGCTCTGGGTCTCGCAAGCGTCGCTGCCTTTGCTTTAAATACAGTTGCGTCGATCCAGCTCCGCACGCGCGAAACAACGGGCTATTCGATGCTTCACTCCGGCGGCGAATTCCTTGCATCTCTCGCTTTACGAGCCGCAGGTGCGCCAGCCAATCGCCTCTCCCCAGGTTAACAATCTGCGCTCACCTCCGTGTAAAGTGGATGCCGTGGTGTCCATGCTTCTTCTGGGCGAGTTGAAGCCACGGTGCGCTACCTGATGGTTCTCGAGGGGGTCTGAGTCTAATGCGCCATGGCAGAACAAACCTTGCACTCACACGTTACCTTGCGGTGATCTTTGCGAGTGGTCTCGCCACGAGGTATATTCGTCCATTTCCGCCAAGCTTTCCTAGCACTAAAGAGCCTGTTAGCGTCGTGGCTTTGGCGTGTGTCGCCGCGGTGAGACCTCGGAGTGCCATATTCTGCGGTAAATTTATTGACGTGGTATCGAAACCCAGTTTGCGGCAAGTTCAAGTTCACTGGCCTGGCTGGTGCGTACAATTCCTCAGAATGAAAATCCAGAGACACCTCCGACACGGACGTATCTAGGCTTTGCACTTTGCATTGGGAGGATTTTGCAGCAATGCGGTCGTCGCAAAGTAAGCTATTCCCTCTTCCATCGAATGATACCAACCGGTCATTCTCAGTTTTCACCTCGACATCAACTCTCGAACCTTCCAGCGCTCCTCGTCTGGCGCAGCTGAGCTTCTTTCAATATCCGGGCCAGCGAGATCGATCGAAACAGCCTCGGCAGCAAACGAAGAGCAGGTATTTTAGTGTTCTGTTCCTCGCTCTGCAACACGCTCATAAGCGCCGGTCACAAGATGGTAGAGGCTGAACACATTTCGGCTTATGAAGGCAGTTTCGCACGCCACCCCACTGCAGCATCCGCGGGAGGGACGGCAGAGGGCGTGAGAGCGTGGGTCGCCACCAACCCGCGCCCCGATGCAGGAGGTGAATCGAGTCGGCGGAGCGTGCTGTCGGATGATTATCCTCCGACGTACAAAAGCATGGGCGGGCCCCTTTAGTTCTACCATTACAGAAGACCCTGGATTACACCCTTGGAGGCCAGGTCTGGATCGGCTACTGTCTCTCCCTTATTGTGCACGGTTTTCCGTGTTTTGCGCGAAAGTAATCATTACCAAGAGGTTTTGCTCCGAAACCTCGACGAAACTTGGGCCAAAACTGAGCCAAGGAGTCAGGTCTTGTCGGGACAGGACCTGCCATTTTTTCCCTTGACCCCCAGTTTCTGTCGGGATCGAATGGGGCTGGGCGGCGTCCGGGTCCAGGGTACGCAAAATTCACGGGCAAGATGGGGTGGGCGCAGAGTGGGGCGATGAAACAAGCGGGGTGTCGGGGCGGAGGCTGCGGGGAGGCGGGAGGCGGGATGGGGACGTCGGAGACTAGGGTTAGGGTCAGTAACCCTAGCCTTTGTTTGAATGAGCGCGATCCAGCCTGCTGGCTGGATTCAAGTTGCTCTTGATGTCGGCCGTGAGTCGTGACGGCGGAGGAAGTGGGAGCGGAGAAACGGAATGGGTGTAGCGTGCACGTGGTGGGCGAGGAGTGTGGGCAGCCGGAGCGGAAGCAGAGAGCCGCGGCTGCCGGCTGGCTGAAGGGGCGGAGCTGGGCCGAGGGGCGCAAGGCGGGGTGAATTTGGTGAGAAAGAAGCACGCGAGCAACGTGGCAATAGGCGGGGGCCCCAGGGCCGGGCTGCGGGACGCGGGCGTGTAAACGGGTTGAGACCAGAGATGGTAGTATTGACGGACGTGGTACCATATAAGAGGTTGGAGAATTTTGCGCCATCAAAAGGGCCGACTCGTCCACGTGACCGACCGTTTTGGGCGATCCCACCCAGAAATGCGCGAATATGGGGCCCAATACCGCGTCAAATGTACAATGACCCGTGGTAGGACGCGTAGACTTCACATCGCGTCGACATAGCAGAAGATGGGACCGCTCCGCGATCAAACAAAGGGACGCGGCGGAGTTCAAAATTTGACAGGTTTTTGGGGGGCCAGTGATCAATTCACAGTGCAACGAATAATGGTGCGCTTCAGATAAAAAGTTGGGAGGGGGATATTTGATGATGCCGACCTGATCTAGATTTTCAGGGACACATAGCCGACGGGCAAGCATGTTTTTTCCGCGTGCAAACTAGGTTGAATTTTAGCAGCTTAGCTTGGTACCAAGATAAAGCCGTAGGTGCTTGGTTTTCGATAAGGAAGAGGCGTAGGGTCGAATCTTTCGGCAAAAATGTTGGCAGGGGTACCCCGACTTGATGGCTTACCAAGGCAGTAGGTAAACCATCAAGATTTAGCATGAGAGCATTTCGAGAAGATCTATAATCTGGCCATTCGAAACATGCTCTATAAGGTCCACGTCTGCTTCACCATGTCCGCACCTCGCTCTGCCACAACATATGTGGCGGCCTGGGTGTGCGCCCCTGGCACGATTGGCTGCAATTTGTCAATGTTGAGTCTTTCCCATCCCGATAAAATAAACCTTACCAGCACAGATGCGTCGATAACACGCAACCCAGCGATGCCCTTAACCTTGAGGTCGGGATCCACAACACCATATTGCGCCCCTCGTGGCGACATACCGGCCGTCCCAACAATGTGATACCCCGGCCCCGAGTTGGCGCGGATGTGAGCGGTCAGCTCCGTGGGGGTCATCGCAGCCAGGTCGACCGTCGGCGCACCGAGATAGCCGTTCCACGCGGGCGCGCTGGCGAACTTGAGAGCCAGCTTGAGACCTTCTGTTAATGCAAGTGCGTCGAAGTCGCTAGATAGCAGCCCGAGATCGATCACGGGTGCGGCAAAGGGGTCATTGCTGCTGAGGGTCACCGAGCCGCCTGCAGGTCCGTCAACGCTCAATCCAGCTAGGGAAGATCCAAAAACAGGACGCACGACTGACGGGGCTCACCATCGCCATGGTAATGCTAATGTGATGACCCGGGGTACCCGCGGCTCCAAATGGCTGCAAGAAGAGAAAAGAATCAGACCAAAGCGTAATATTGGCTTATCGGACAAACCTGAAGCAACATCTCAAAATGTGGTGCGCCTGGGCCAGGCGACGGGTCCGCATGCACATCGAAGACAGGGGAGTCTGCGTTCAGCCGGAGCCACCCCGCGTGTGTCCCAGCCTCAGGCGACGGGTTCACAAACGGCCCCGTGCGCGAGTTGTTCCACTCCGCGAACGCCTCGTTAAACCGCGTGGCATTCTGCGTGATGGACTCGACCGTTTGATTTGAATTCACTGCCCAGCTCGCTCCAGAATATACGTGTTCGGACGCGTTCTTCCCAACGCTCGGGAGGTCCCATAGCGGGGGTATTCCGAGTGCTCCCAAGGCGGTGCGATCCCCAACTCCAGAGTTCAACAGAATTTGTGGACTACCGATGGCTCCCGCGGAAAGAATAATCTCCTTCGAAGCTTTCACGACGAAGAGCGACGTTCCTGCATACCGAATGGCAGTGTAAGCGGCATGAATGTAGCGAAATAAACACCTGAACGCACCATACCGGAACTGTACCGCCTGAAAGGTCACAGGTGAGCTAGGTGAGACCCTGCTTTGTGTGAGATTGACGAGTTTCGACACTTGTGCATGCAGCAATATATCGAGATTCGGTCGCTGAATGATGTCTGGCGTTAAATATCCGGTCGCGGACGAACTGCGCTCTCCATGACCAATCGTATACTGCAGCCAGCCTGATTTTGCTTTCAGTCATTTAATGAGAGCGATCAGCTGGCGATCATACCGATTCCCAGTGGTTGCCCAGAGTTCATGTCTAAATTAAACGGAAAATCATCTGGAAGCTCGGTCGTCGTTTGTATTACACGCTGCTCGAACTCCGCCCAAGAAAAGCCGCTGAGGCTGACCGAGATAGGGCCTTGTGTGCCATGGATAGCGGGATTAAATTGGCCCTGTGTATTGTGATCATCCGCCGGAGCTGTCCATTTTTCGTTCTGGGGGCGTTAGCAAATGCAAAAGAAATTGCCTCATTTGAGTGCATACCTTTAGGAAATAAGGAAATATCCGATTCCACGACCACCCTTCGTCTCCCGTCAAGTTCGCATACCGATCAAAGTCTGCAGCTGCACCACGGGTGTACGCCATGCCATCTTTCTTAATTGATGAATATGTCGGGACACTGGGTGAAGAAAACCCTTACTGTGTGAGCTGCATCCCCCAAGTAGGTACCCTGAGATATAATATTCAACCCACGCTACATGGCGCTACGCTGTTTAGACTCACCTCGCAGGTAATCGAAGACGTGGCCGCTTGCTCCCGTCTGCGGTGTTGTGGTGTAGTCTGCGCTTTATTAACTGGTATATCCGGTGCCTTGAATTGCAACATACTCCAGCTGTAGGGGGTACCTGTGTCCGAGACTCCACTCTCCAAGAACGGGACTTGCGCGTCGAGAACCCCCTGGTTTCTGTTCAGAATGAGTGGTTGCATATCGGACAGGCCGAAGGACGCTTACGACGGTCCGGCTTCAAGCACCAGCACAGATACACTTGAGTTCTCCGTTAAACGGCTTGCAACGACATTGCCCGCCGTCCCCCCTGAAATAAGTTCGATTGTGAGAACCAATGGTAGGCTGCACAGACAAACCTCCAACGATAACAAAATCATAGTGCAGACTGGGGAGGTCAGCGACATCCTCGTACACCTTACAAAAGCCGACACCGCTAAAGAACGATAGAATCGTGAATGCTGGGGCAAACATCGTTGATGGGCCTCGGATGTTCAAAGCCATCTTATAGGGTTTTCAAATCAATCGGGTAATCTGTTCTTGTCGAAGCCGGTTTGCGCTAAATCGGTCCGAAAGGTATCAGCGAACCACAGCCATTGTATTTGTGTACTAGTGGGAGTGTTTAGGGGTGAATATTACCCAATTTGGATGTGTGGCTCGGTTCGTGGGAGGGCCTGAATTTAAAAGATTTTGCCTGAATTCACTTTCCCGACCCTGTGTGGTAACTTTTCAGGGCATTAATATAATCTAAGCGCGTTAACAACTACGTTGGTAGTCCGTTGAAGGAACCGCGAGACCACCAGGGTCTATGGTCTCCACGGAAGCGAAATGTAAGAGTCACTCCGGAGTCGTGATCAAAATAGAAACGAAAAAATAAGCAAGTTGAACAGAAAATTACGTTTCGGTTCCTTGTTTAGGTAGGTAGGTAGGTAGGTAGGTAGGTATAGGAATAGAGGGGTTATGAGCCCTTGGTAACCATGATAATTACAAGGCTTCTCAGGATCGTCGATATGCCGTATTGTTCCATTCGGTATGTGGTTCTCCTTGCGGGTTTTCTGATCCTCGGAATCCCGATTTGATTTATGAACATATTTATGAACTTTACAGTAAGATACTAAGAATGACCGACTGTGTTGCAAGGCACGGGGCGAATCGTAGTCAGGCCTGTGTAGCTTATTCTGCACACCTTGGGTCCAGGTCGGACAAGGCATGGCCGGAGGATAATTCCATTCGTAACCGATCTGTCCCCGATGCTGTTTACGAACAACCTCTCCCTGCCTATTGCGCCGAGACACCGTAAACTTTCTGGTCTGGGTTTGAAAATCCGCTCTTGCTGTCTTCAGTTGAGTGCGTCGAGGCGAACATGTCGGTGACCTGAGATCAGGAAAGCCAAGTTCAGCATCGTCATGAACTAATTGAGAGCCAGCACCGTAAAAACCTACATCGACATGCCGTGTAGTCTCCCTCTGAGTAACCACCTCGATCCGGCCTAGTTCCACATCGCCCTGTAATGCAGCATACCATCAGTCAACAGATCCCGCAGAAATTGTACAAAAAGCTGCCTACGTTGGTGTGGCGTGGTTGCACCCGCCCTCCCAAAGATGGCCCGTCGCTACCGCTTCCATTGCGGCTGCCTGACACGCGGCTGCCTGACGCGCGGGTGCTTATCTCCCGGCGAGCGTTAAGCGTGTACATCATCGAGATGGCGTACACCTTTGGTAGCACTTGGTTGAATGCGATTTCGACGTATCCAAGCAGTGGTCGGTTGGTGCGGTACATTTGGGAGAAGATGAGGTTAAACATGGCGCTGGTGCGACATATAATTTCGTCAGGGTGGGTTGGGCGTGCACAGACGATGAAGTACTCACACGATGGCGGCTGGAGTGGCAGTTTGAAAGGTGAGACGTGTCAGAGAACGAATGAGTTGTGCAGTTTGCTTGCTCATGACGCTCTTTTCGGTCTGTATCAGGAAGTACGCCGTTGTCATAGATAGGATGACGTCCCCAGCTATAGGTCGGGAACGATTAAATCCACAGCAGCTTAACCCTCGCCGGAACTGCACTTACCAAATACAGAACCGAGATGTGCAGCAACTGCAACAGTTGTCAGTGGTGCATCGATAGTATGGGGGGTCGGCAATACTTACACCAGTTCGTGACCTGCTGCTCCTGCAAGGTCGCAATGTAGTATGTCTGAAATAGTTATTAAACCTATTGCATTCGACGATGAATGCGATGCGTGGCATACCCCCATAACCATTGAGATGAGACCAAAGACAAACAAGGTGAAGATAGGTGTCACTACCCACCACCTCTGGGAGACAGCCCAGAGACGAGTGCAGAAATAGCACTGCACGTAGAAGTCAAGGATTGCTACCTACAAGGCAAATTGATTGCGAGTGAGTACGTTGATGAGGGAAAGTTGAAAATCGGGTACCAGTAGTGGATTAGCGGTATCCCACCATCCTGTGACGCTGAGTTGGAGATCGTACTGTATATCCCCGAAGTGGTTGATCAAAAAGATCCACAAAGAGGCACTGAAATATATGAGAGGCGCCTGAAGGAGGGCCAAGAAAGTACACACAAACATTCGGCGGATTTGAGCACGTTCAGGAGACAGAGGATTGCGACAGCAATCGGAAGGCCTCGACCATCGTTCGGGTACCAATTGTAGTAGTTGACGAACTGTTTATTGTGAGGAGTCGAAGGAAGCCGTACGGTGAGCAGGACCCACCTGGCAGGACAGAACACCCATAAGGATAAGTTCAAGACATGAACCAATGAGCTGGCCGTTTTGCGTCAGTTTCACTGTAAAGAATTTGAAAAATGAAAGCCTACCCATGGACCGAGAAAGAATTTGACCAGGATTGCTTCCTCGGCGCTAACTCCAGGCATAACGTTGGTAAAGAGTGGGGAATGCTAGGGTGGTGATTTCCGCTGGCTTTATACATTGGTGTCAGAGTTATATCTAGAACACCAAAACATCCCGTAAGATGTGCCCTAAAACAGTTTCGTCCCCGTTCTGTCTGGTGGATTCTCACCGAAGGTATTCCCGTTGGGGCCGCAAACCGCCCCATCAACGGCGACGTAAATTCTTGGCCCCGCGACGGTTACGGGCCGTCATACCGCGTCTTTCTGGATTTTTTCGAATCCTCGACCGTACGGGACGGCTACGGCGACGGTGTGCAGCCCTAATTGCCAGTTGGAGACGAATTTTCACGGAGGGTGGGTCATGCGGAGCTGTGGTGCAGCTGCACAACCCTACAGGCAACCAATCAATTTGAAACTCGAAAAGAAATGTTGAGAATCAATACCCCAGGGACATTCAATTGAAGTCGTAACGCACGGGTACAATTCTGGTTCCGCGAGTCAGTGAATGATCAATTTTCAGCGTCTTTTATGCCATAATCGTACTGCTGAATTTCGTTCCATTCATTTGTTACGCGCCACGCACCCCTTTTCGATATAGCCTGAAAATGCGAAAAAAAAAAAAGTGAAAGTTTCAAGGGGTTACGGACGGTTTAATATAACGTTTAATGCCTTAGCAACTTGCTGAGTCTAATGCCCAAACAAAACCGACCCCTAAGATGTGCCACAGGGTCGGCAAAGTGATGGGCATCTCTGAATGTCGGTGATGTCCGTTATGGAACTGCGATCTGCCGAACGTGTCGTGTGCGCGATCCAACTCGTTTGCGATAGATAGCATGACGGGCCCTGTGTACCAGAATCAACACGCGGGCTGGGCATGGCCAAGAGGAGGTCTGTCTTGAGAAGAATAATTTGGTTGCGGCGATCATGTTTTGTCAAAGTCGGTCCGCATATGGATAGCCCGAATCTGCCAGAGATGCGCTAGTGACAGGGTAGAAAAATGGTGCGGGAGGAGAAGAATTGAGTTGCGGCGATCATGTTTACTGTCAAAGCTGGTGAACATGGATAGGTCCCGAATCTGCCAGCGCTAGTGACAATTAGGTGTACATGTGACTTCCAGACCAGAGCCCGGTGTACCTTGGACTTGAAATATGTGCTGCCGCCAAGGCAACCGCCAGAGGGTCTAGTGTAGTTGATTTAGCCACGGACATTCCCTCTTCTGAATCGGTGAGATGGCTTCAATCTTCGCGGAATCCGATCTTGAAACTGTAAGTTGACGTTTCTGTGGAAATGCTCCAGCCACTTTCGGCCATTGACAAAGAAGTGTGGGGTTACACAGGGTTACACCGCACCGACAGTGAGGATCTCGACAGAGGCATGCCGAATTAAGAGAACATGCGGCGCCACAGCAGCGAACCGGAAATCATCCTGCATTTTTCCCGCCGTCAGCGTGACGCGGTGAAAGGTTGGTTGAGTTTGTCGGTGTGCCCTGTAGACAGAAAGATCGAAAGAGGTCCAGAGAGCGCTTCTTTCTTGAACTTCAAATTTCGACATGGAAGACGGTAAAGAGTCGGTCGTTACGGAATGAAGTTAGAGGAGATAGCACCTGGTTGCACGCTGTGCCTCAGAATGCAGGAGGTACGGTCGACTCGGGTTAGGTGCATGAAGGTCGAGGAGATGTTATTTTCTTTCGTTGACGCTCGTGTTATGTAAAGATACAGCTCCCAAGAAGTTTTCATCCTCGTCGGAGTTCAGAAATCGATATCTAGCGCAAGCGCCAGGGAGGGTAGAAGACCACGAGCCGAGCAGCGGCCTGAGTGTTGTGAGACGAAGCTTCGGCGTTGGCGTAGCGGTGCAGATACAATACTTAATTAACGCGTTATTGCGAAAATCCCGCCGGAAGGAAAGCGCAGAAGTTCAAGCTCCAGAGCACCTTCGAAAGGAAGCTGCTGCAGTTAGGGTGAAGGTAGAGTCGTAGAGAACAAATGAAGCAGACACCAGTGAGACTGAGCAACATTTCTAGAGAAAGTATACAAGCCGTGAGTTTTGGATCCCAAAGTTAGCCAGGGGAGGATCCTTGAGATCAATCTGAGCGGGCAATTTCTTTACCATCTTCCATTATCAAGGCCCTCCGGGCATCCCTGGTACCTCTTCCCAGACCTGCAGCATATGCAAATATCCCTTGAAACATCCATTCCTTTTTTCGTGGCTCGCGAGTCTCGCACGGCCTCGTTCCTCGGCCTACTCGCCTCAGTCTTGCCTCGTAAGAATTGAGAGATTAAGCCTAACCCTATCCACATGCCGACCAATCAGAACAGGGAATCAGTTTAGTTTATTGATTATTTGCAAATAGTTTTAGATGTCATGATCGGGGACCACTTTTGCTTGATGGCTATTCGTGTTTGAGACCTGGTTATGGTACCAGGAATTCTGAATACCGGAGAACCGCAGATGAAACACTCGATATCGAAGCTGGGTGAGTGAATAACAGGCGCGATGGAATAGGGCTCGTGGACGGCGCGTTTTCAAAACAAAGGTGAGGGCAGGACCCAAGAGCGGTTGATCCGCGATCAACACTGCCACCGCCCTTCTTTCGTCTCACCATCATGATCATCGATCATCCGCCGTACCACGCTGCGTCTAGGCCACCATGCTCGTCGACCGCCACATTTACTTGAACCATGAGCGCTTGAGCCCTCTCCAGGTCTGTTCCCATTCCAAGTTCCCTCCAAAAATATTCCCCGCTCACGTCTTACCCGAACTAAGGTATATACCCAAGGAATCAAGGCCCCACACCCAACGCTACACATCCTCGGTGCGATCAGCCGGTGGCGGAATCGTTCCAGGATATTATCATGCCCCACCGCCGTACTGTTCCTCTCCGGTGAGAAGGCACGCGCCAGCATGTGTTCCATATACCCGACGACCACATTCCGCTCGTCCAAGACGACGTGCACTTCGACGCCGACGCGGACGAAGCAGTTGCGCTCGACGGCCGTCGCTATAAGCTCGAGTACGAGCTGCCCGGTGGCCAGGCTGGCCTGCACCCCCTCCGGGTCCGCGTAAACCAGCGCATCGACCTCGACGTAGCCAATGAGGGTTTCTGGGACACCGTGAATGCGGGGCTCTGGGAGGGAAAATGTTATGATTTAAATGGTGAGTGAATGTGTACTCACTCCCATACGCCTTCCACTTTGCGGACCGATACTCCGCAGTGGGAGGGAAGCTCTGGATGCGGTACTGACATGCGCGGAGAAAGCCTCCGAAGGTGAAGTCGAGCGGCTGGTACACCTGGTTCGGGACGGGCGTCAGCGGCGGCGGGGCGTGTGTGGCCCCTGCAATGGCGGCCTTCATGCGCAGGTCGGCAGCGACTTCCTTCCGGAAAGCGGAGCAGACGAACTCGTTACCAGGGCCGGGGATGTTGAGATTGATGTTGGGATTTGGGTTCATCCCGGGACTCTGATTCATGTTGGGTGGCAGGGAGATATGAGCGACAAGGTGGGATGTGGAGAAGCACACGAGTTTCGTCCGCTTGAGGGGCGCAGTATTTATACTCAGAGAAACCGAAAGCTTTCAGCACAATAGAGGAGAGTGTACTTGGTTGCTTCCATAAAATCGGACAGGACCTACATATAGGTCCGAGGGCTGGATCTGCCGGCGTTCCCACGACATGCAGTGCGGTGGCGGAGTGACGTCCCCAAAAAAAGAGTCTCGAATGACAACAGCCTGTCAGAGAAAATGACTTGCTTTTCTGAAATCCCTGCTGCAAAAAGGAACGTTCCAAGTCGGCAACTGCATTCGAGCTCACACGTCCATGATTGAGCAACAATTTCGCCAGTCCGCCTTTGTTTCCGAGCCACGGAATAGGGGTAGTCCAGCGGACGCGTCTCTTCTAATAGGGGCGCCCACACCGAAGTGGGTGGTGGGAAGATAACAGCTATGGAGATAAGTCCGCCGTAAGAATGTTCATAAAGGGAGTTCGCATGTCGCGATTTTTATAAATTAGGCCCGGCATCCATCGCCTTAGATGATGATCACCCGTGGCTGTTGTAAATGCGAGGGCTTTGACAGAATATGACTCGGTGGGATACCACCTCGGAGATCGGACCGTCGAACTTGTAAGAGCTTTGAGTTCAATTTCGAATTAAGGGGATCGAATTGAACTAACAGAATCGCCACGTCGTCACCGCCGATGCACCCAGAAGTCGGTGCAAGTTTAAGAGCATTACTGTAATAGTGGGGTTGGTGATGGGATTAACACTGCCGCGCCGCCATCGGCGCATTGGCGCTTCTGCCAATTTCGGTCTAAATTTGATGAAGACTCCTGCACAGTGATTTATGGGAGAGGGGGAGGGTTGGGAGAATAATTGGGTTGCGGCGATTATGTTTAATGTCAAAGTCGGTCCGCACATGGATAGCTCCCGAATCTGCCAGGGAGATGCGCTAGTGACAGGGCGTGGACCTCCTCCAGACCAGAAGCCGGTGCAATATCTTGCCGTCGCCCAGGACTTAAAATATATGCTGCCGCCGAGACATGTTATCTCACGTCTAGTGGAGTTGTGGCGAAACGGGAATTAGCCGCCAGCGCAACTTGGATTTGGACACAGGCGGCCTCGAGGATTCCCTCTTCTGAATCGGTGAGATGCCTTCAATCTTCATAGAATCTAATATTAATATTGAGACGATAAGTTTACGAGTGGACCCATCTCGTGGAGATGTCCCAGTCACTTTCGACCATTGACGAAGAAGTGTGGGGTTACACTGCGCCGACAGAGACATCTCGAAATTAAGAGAACATGCGGCGCCGCAGCGGCGAACCAGGAGTTAACCTGCATTAGACATTAGGGAATGCAGGGTGGTACGGTCGACTCGGGTTAGGTGCTTTGAAGGTCGAGAAGATGTTCTTTCCTTTTGTTAACGCTCGTGTTATGTAGAAATATAGCTCCCAAGGAGTTGTCACCCGCGTCGGAGTTCAGCAAATGGATATGTAGCACAAGCGCCAGGGAGGGTAGAAGACCACGAGCCGAGCAGCGGGCTGTGTGTTGTGAGACAGACCTTCGGCGTGGGCGTAGCGGCGCAGATACAATATTTATTTGAGACGTTATGGCGGAAGTCCGGCGAGAACGAAAGCGCAGAGGTTCAAGGCCTGGAGCGTCTTCAAAAGCAAGCCGTAGATAGGGCGGTGGCCCAAAGGATTCGTCGTGGCAAGCATTTGCGCTTGGAGTCGAGCATCGCAGCGAATTCCAGCAGTGGCTCAGTACAAGAGGACAAATTAAACCAGACAGCAACGAGGATGAATGATATTCCTAAACAAATTGCACAAGCCGCATCCATGAATTTTGAATTCCGGACTCAGCCAAGGGACGATTTTGAGATCCAATCTCAAGAGCGAGTAATTTGTTGAGCACCTTCCATTCTGAAGGCCGGGAAACCGGGGAGGAAACGGTCGATATTGAAACTGGATGATTCAGTAACAGCAGCAATCAACTAGGGCTGGAGGACGGCGAGCTCGAAAACCGGAGGTGAAGGCGGGAGACAAGAGCGGTTGATCGCGATCAACATAGCCACTGCCCCGCTTTCGTCGGGGATCAACCAGCAGCGATCCCACCATCATCCGTCGATTCCAACGCTGTTGCAGCGCCGGCCCCTCGACCGCCGCGTCCGCTTGATCCACCCCAGTCCCAACCACTAATTATCAATACACCAATACCCGCCCGCTAAACAATAGAAGAAAAATTCCAGTCGTGCAGCAAACCTCTCTCTGCCTCGGCTAAGCTCGGCTACAGCACCCTCAACGCGTCGTCCTTCGTCTAGCCTTCGCCAGATCTGTTTCATCTCTTTCTCCTAATTCCCTCCAAAAAAAATTGCCACTCACCTCTTCCACCAAACTCAGGCATACGCCCGGGCCGTATTCTCAATTCCATCCTAAAGTGCCGATGGCGTCCTTTGGAATGAGCGCGGCGGATGCAGCGTTTATGCGACGAAAGACATCGTGTATGCGACGAAACCACCCGAATTTCTGCCGGGAAGGTGGGTTAACCCTCTTACATTCCTCGACACTCCGCCTTCTCCCTTTCGCCTCCGAATTAATCATCATGCCTCTATAGAGCCTCCCCACCGCACATCGTCGGGCACCGTCACGCGTCGCACGCCCTCCCAATGCCAGGGTTATATCGTGACCGCCACTGCGCAGTACGCGCGTCAAACGGACTTGCATCCCGCCCTCTCGTGGTATCCCGTCGCAGAACGCCGCGAGGAAATCTTGCGGCCCTAACGACCACGACCGTTGTCCGAAAAATTCTTCATAATTCAACGTGCGCATACTCTTATCTTCCTTGTGAACATAGGCCGCTGACGTGGCTTGTGGTTTGTCTGGAAGCAAGCCCTCGCCGTACTGCTGAGAAGGCGGGTGGATGAACGATGTGACCGTATTTGAGGTGCGTCTTGCGTTAGCGCGCATAGTATTGCACTGATTTTGCGTGCTTCCGCCAGTTCTAGTCCCCACGCGCCCGCCGTGCGCGTCTCTCCCGCCGCGTCGCTTTAAGGTGCCACAGCGCGCCTTCTCGCGCTTCCAGCGGACTACTATGTCTGTGCCTGTTCGCGCTGCACTTAGAAGAGAATCCACATGTTACTCCATGCACGCGGATTGCCTACCCGCGCTGCGCGAGGATCGTACGTGCCCTTCTATTCCCATCGATCACCTCGTACTGGGCCGCTCTTCTTGGGTGTCTTCCGCAACGGAATACACAAGAGCGTACTCACCGTATACACGCCGCGTTCTCTCATACTGGCGCGTTCTTCTCACTCCATGGCGTCGTACCTGCGGCAAGTTCAGCCTCGGCACAGGCTCGCACAATAGGTACGCATTTAATCCTCTTTTCATCTCGCCTTCCTTCGCTAACCTGTCCAACAGGCGCTCCTCCTTCTAGACATCCTCGTCAGCCGGTTTAACTAGTAAGAAGGCCCTAGCACGCACTCCGACGGGTGACGCGTTGGAGACGGTGGCGGCGCGCGGGCAGGCGATCAAGGCGCCGCGAGCGATAGGGAGCGGCTGGTCCATGTGTTAAGCACGTCGGCGGAGGTCTGTGTCTGTGTCGTGGGGATTACCGCATGGAGCACCACCAGAGTGCGCAGCAAGTGCGGCTTGCGTTCCCGGCATTTGCGCCGACCCTGCGCGCTGCGCCTATCCCCTGCGCCGACCCTGGACTTCGTTGGAAACCTCGACCACTCTAGCTAGGGTTGACGGCAGCGGGCTTTCGCATGACGGCAGGGTATGCGGTGAAGCAGGATGGTCGGGACGCGCCCTCGGTCAGGGGATTCGCATACGGACTTGGGTACGCGCCCTTGGATACGGACCGAAATTGCTATACATTTTATGAAAGCCTAGTCTTTTTCCTACCTTCGAATACAGGTGTAGTAGTCAATGAAAAATGCTCCTGCGATCCTCGTGCGTCTTTAAACCTACGTTAAACGACCGACTAATACGTCTTCGAGTCCAGCACGGATGGAAATGCGGCCGCTTTTTCCTCTCTTTTGGTAATCTCAGTCTGCACGCAGTCGACCGATTGCTGACCCAACTCACAGCCGGTGTAACGACGGACATGACTGTTATTGATCTATATTAGCGCATCCTCGTCCTCATCACCGAATCGGAAGGTATCTACTGTCTATTCTGGGTACGACATCCTTCCCTCCCCGGCATATATGACATATAATGTCCTAAAGATCCCGCAGTTATTTATCTTTCTCATCCGCATTCATGCTGATGAGTAGACTCGTCATCTATCCTCCTGAACGCAGTCAACAACCGGCCCAAAGAAGTGGAAAGACGACCAGTGTCTCACCCCGATTCAAACCGCACGTGTAACCCCAAATTATCACATCATGACTCACCGCGAGACGATGGTCAACCCAGGCGTCGCGATTCTTTCTTCAGGGCCTTCAAGACTTAACTTCTGGCCTTTGGGAACTTGAACTCGCCGCTCTGAATTTACATCGCTGCAGTCCGCCGAATCTCAGTCCGGACCCCTCTATCTTCCATTCACTTTTCTCTTCATACTCACGTTGGACTTGAATCCACCTCGGACTTGCACAGAAATGCAATGCCGCGTCAAGAACTTTGCGGTAATGTTCAGTCCTATAGGTTTGGCAACAACACTTGAACTCTGCCCGGCTTAAACCTCAAACGCCTCCCAGCAACAGCTGCTACTTCGCACCCACCGCTATCGGAATACCTGAGGCAGAAAAGATTCGCTCTTCATCTGTCGCTGCGGGGTCTTCGTCGGCGAAAAAATAATGAGTGACTTAAATGCCGTCGTAACAACCACATGCCGCGCGTATCTGGAGCCAGCCCATTGTCCGAGGGTCATCGGTCCCACCGTACCAGCATGACCCCTCCCCGTGCTTCAGGAGGAAATACGTCGTCTCCAAGAGCAAGTGGAACAAATGCAGCAACAACGTGGAGAGAGAAGCACAGCGGATTCTGATACCGCCACAGTCAATCATTCTCTCTCCATCATGGAACGGGAGCAGCCTTGGTGGCGAGTAAGGCGGGTGTGGCAGACGTCCCCGATACATGGGTGCACGTTGAGGTTGATTACCGCGAATGGTGGATGAGTAGCTCCCAATCATGCGGCGGATTGAGACTGCTGCGGCTGGTTCGTTTACTTTGAATGCGAGTTTCGCCGCAGATCTGGACCGATCTTACCAACGCTGTAGATACCTGAATTGCAACTGAATGGTGTACTTTTCCAGCTGTAGGGACCGCGCGGTTTTTCTCCATCCGGATACTGTGTTTGTCGGACTGCGCCGTAGTGACGCTCTTTGTTTCAAGCTCTCACTCACTGGTCCTAAACCAGCGTTTGGCGACCCGCCGGAGTCCGTGGGCCTCGGCGTGCCTAGCCACAGCGATCTAGGCCTTCGGCACAGCTCGGCATGTCATGCCGAGAGGTTCGGGCTTACTTGAGGATTTAGGCGAACAAATTGATTGATTTGATGCTCACGCAACTCCGAAGGGCAAAAGTCGTGCGGTATGGGGTCAAAAAAAAAGCTAGTCGACTGAACAAGGCAGTTCAAAGACCATCCTGGCTTTACCTGACCAAATTTCAGGCAGCGGCGCCTTTTCTTTCGACCTTGTGTCATCACTTGATCACTACTGATCACAACTTTCTGGGAATCAACATCACTTTTTGGATCAGCGCGTCGTTTTGGTGGTTGCGAATATGCTCTAGTGACTCGACTCTGTTCGGAGGCAAAACGTTGGAGCAGCCCGAACTGGAAGTGGGCGAGATAACAATGCAATACCCCCTCGGAGATTAGACTAAATATAGGTACATACGTGACAGCGCTAGTTTGATGATTATCACTCTGATGAAGTCGGTGACCGCGTGTGCGCCTGTCCGAATAGACGTTGATGAAATTCAAGATTTTAGAAATTTACCTCCGCACAAATCCGTGGAGCGTATGTCATCGTTGTCGTCTCGCTCCGGCCAGCTGTTTGTCCATCCTCGACTGGCTCGATAACTATAACTTCCACTCACAAGACGAACCAATTGCTCGACACCAACATCTGAGGGAAGGCTTGGCGTTCCTGGATCAGGCGACAGATAAGACCAGGAAGGTGGAGAAGATCAAGTGACGAACAGGCGCAGGTATGTATTTCTCCGGTGCAGCTCCAGCTTGTTCCCAGCTGACTTTCTCCCTCCTCCCGATGTCTTCTGCGCAAGCCCAGTTGGGTGCCCTCTCGGCCTCCATCATCAGCACTCTGCAGGGTGAACTCATCACGACTGCGATCCAGTTCTTCCTGCATGGTATACCCTACGCAATCCCCTGTTTCCGTGGCATGTCCGAAGATCCATCTTAGGAATTTATACGACGCTCGTCGGTATCGCACTATACAATATGTGGTGCGCCCCATCGTCCACTCTTTGGGTAGCACCCTGACCGTTCATTGACAGGACACGCCAGACGACCCTGCCGGCACGAAAAGCCCTCATCGCAGCCGTGCTGTTCATGTTTGCGTGCTCCAACATACAGGTTATCGAGCAGGTCGCCTATACCATCGTGCAAGTCTTTGATTTGGGTCTTCATCCGCCGGCTGGCGATGCCCTCCTCGTCCGCAACATTCGTTTATCCGAAAATGTGTTTGGCCGAATCAACGTCAGTCTCCCCTTCCCAAGCCTCATCCCATGTGGAACTCACGCCGAGCTACTGCGACAGTACTTCATGAGCGATGCGATTGTCGTCTGGAGAGCGTGGGTCCTGTGGCAAGACAATGTCAGGGTCAAGATCGTTCTGAGTGCATGCATTTTCATCTCCTTTGGTAATCTCAGTCTGCACGCAGTCGACTGATTGCTGACCCAACTCGCAGCCGGTGTAACGACGGACATGACTGTTATTGGTCTATATTTGTTCGGAAACGTGAAATTTCTTCCAACCGGACCCAAGAGACTTGCCCTGGTCCTTCCTCTCATGATCACCAACATTGTGGCCACCATGCTCTTCGGGATTAAGGCATGGTGGATATCGTTTCGCCCATTACTTATAGTAATTTTCTTTTTGACGCGACGTGGTTTAGGGTATACCGAAACCAAATCAAAGGGCTTCTCGGTGTCCCGAAGACCAGGCAAACCAATGTGGAGCGCATCCTCGTCCTCATCACCGAATCGGGAGGTATCTACTGTCTATTCTGGGTACGACATCCTTCCCTCCCCGGCATATATGACATTATAATCTAACTGTCTTCCCAAAGATCCCGCAGTTATTTATATACCTATCGTCGACGGACCCAAACAATTTGGGGTACAAAATCGTTGCAAACATGCTGCCTCAGCTCTCAGTGCGTGCCAACGTCCATTTCCCCTGCTCGATATATCGGTCTTATTTAGTCGCGTGTGCGTCTGTTCAGGCCATCTACCCAGTCATCATCGTCCTCCTTGTGGCGATGGAGAAGACCCACCTTGACGAACTCAGGACCTCCAACCCCGTTACGCAGCCAATTAAATTTGTGCACGCTAATCCTGCGCCGTCCACGACTACGGGTACCTTGCGCTTCACGGATCCGGAGACGTCGGGGGCGGATATGGAGCGCCTGAGGGAGAAGGGCAAGGGCGGGGAGTCCTTGCAGTAGAGCACCGCTTCGTGAAAGCATCATTTTTTTTCTTGTGGGGGGATGGTTCTGCGCCTAGTGCTATGAAGGGCAGCGAGCTGGGGCTATCTGACAAAAGGGAACTATGAACCTTGATATGTTAAAAACGTGTTTATGAAGTCACGCCCCGATGTAAAACCTAGACTTGTCTGATCGCTGATCTAGAACAAGAGCGCGGCTTCGCGCCCCACCACTTCGGTTGAGTGGGAGCCTGTAATGTGCGAGTGAACAATTGACTGCGATTGACTGAAGCCCGATTTCCCGTGTCGCGAGCCTGAGTATCTGAAGGAAAGGTGATGGCAAGGCGATTGTGCGAAAGCGCAAGACAGTCACCCGGTGGGTGTGGGTGTGGTGTACCAACCACTTGCAACTTCGCGGCAAAGTCATGAGCGACTGTAATGTGTAGCGAGTCGGGTGCGCTCCCCGCACCCGGCTGGGCAACCGGCTACAAGATTGAAGGCGGCGTACTTCTTGTATATCTAAAACCACTTTATACTTCCGCGGGGACAACCGAGCAATGTCGTAAACATAATATATCACCGCGGTAGACAACAAAGGCCAGAAAAGAGGGGGTGATGACTTACATTACTGTATCCGCCAAAAAAAAAATTCCGCCAAAGAATAGTTCCGCCGTGGTGTCAGGGGCGTGCGTGTCTGAATAAATTAACATGTCCGCCAGCACCCGCGAGGTCAAAGACGACGACGAATCTATGGGCTCATGAGCCCGACGGAGTCGAGGGCGAGGAGGACTCTGAGGCGAGTGTCCATGGCGGAGGAGCCCGAGGCATCACAAGGGTAAGTCTGCATGAGCATGAGGGCAGTCATCCCGTTTTCAGTTTTTATGCCTAAGACCTTACCATGAAAAATGCCTGTAATAACCCCTTACCGTCCAACACTGAAAACAATGTAGGCTAAGGGCTTGGAAGCTTGAACGTTTGAACAGTTCCAATTTTCGCCCTGAGTTTGGTAGTCAAAAATGGTTCAAGAAATCCAGTGTGTTAGACCACGTTTCTAAAATGCTGCCAAACTAGAAGACATGTTTGCAGCCAATTACCTGGTCCCAAAAATGCATGGGCCACCGCAGTGGCGGAAAGAGAGGCGGGTCACGCGGGCCGGGGATTGCTTGCTGATGCGTCGCTGCATCGCCACTGGTCGATTCCTTACCACCACCTCACTGCGAGTCCCCGCCATCTTCGTCACTTCGTTACTTCGCGTAGCGTTGTGAAACTTTGTAACTTTGATGGGAATAGGTGCAAGTTCGTGAGTCTGATGACATTTTATGAAACTTCGTGAGTTTGTATTCCGGGCTTGTCGAGCGGCGACTCTCCGGCACATCACGGAGGGATGGCAATCAACAGGTTGCCGAGATGGCCGGTTAGGTTTGAGGTTAGCGGGTTAGCGGTTAGTGCTTTGGGTTAGCTGGTTTGGGTTAGCGGTTAGTGGTTTAGGTTAGCTGGTTAAGGTTGGTGGTTTGGGTTAGTTTGTTAGGGGTTAGTGGTTAGTGGTTAGCCTTAGGGTGAGGGATCTATATAAAAAAACGCGCCCCGGCCTGTGTGAAGGAATAGTGATGGCTGAGATTCCGGGTTCTTGAACGTGCAGCGTTGAACTCACGAACTTTCATAGAAAGCTATCAAACTCACGAACTTTCACGAATTCCCATCAAAGTCACGAAGTGACGAAGGTGAGGTATACTCCCTCACTGCACACCTCTGGCAGTTTCTCACCTCAACAATGCCGTCATCGAATTACCAATGTCAGTCGATTTCGGGCGCCCATGACGCTGAACTATACAATCTGGACTGTCCGACTCGCGATGGTGCCCGTGGGTCGGCAGCAAAGTAGGTGGCTGCTAGCAAAAGCTGGCAAAGCTGGCAAGAGCTCAAAGAGGGCCAGTAATGTGGAGTGAAATCTTCCGGCCCTCCTGCTCCGCTGCCACAGAAAATCCCCCCCTCAAAACTCGTACTTTTCATCCTTCAAGTCCTCAATCATCACATCCAGCACTTCCTGCAAATACCCGGTTCACTACCATTGTTATTTGCTTCTGGGCTTGGCCGGCCACTCGTCGCAGAGAAATGATCATGGCCGACCCACTTATCAATCTCAAGGAGGTTCCAAGCGATGTGGACAGCGGATCAGCAAATAATAGTCGCGTGCAGGTTTTCGTGGCGAACTGCGCGAATTACCTATCATCTACCGTGCATACGATCGCCAAGTACGAGGCTGACGCGTAAAAATGTGCGCTCAGGCCATCTCATTTCCAGAGATCTACCGCCACCGCCTGTTACGCCGGGGGCGGAACATACAACGTGTGTTGCTGCGTCAAATTACTGCGCCTAGAGCGACCTGAGCCTAGGAAAACTGAAAATGGATTGATGCCCTCCGCATCCGCACCACCGGCATCACCTGCGACAGACAGGGGCGTAAGCGCACAGGGCGTCGTGGGTGCCGTTTTTGGTTCGTGAGGGGTAAGTACTTACTCCCGCGCAATGATGTTCTCGATCAAAGGCGGTGCCTGGAAAATCACGCGACTTTTCAGCGCGGCTGGCTCTGCCGTAGGTAAGACCGTTGAGACACCGTTTACAGAGCCCGATATTGTGGAGAACGCTGTCAGACAGGAAGAATCAGACGGTCGCCCTTAGTGCGTTACATGAGGCAGAGTTGAGTGATATATTCCAGTACCTGGCCCAGGGTAGCTTTTTTCCCGTATCTCCACGCGGGCGTCCGTCAAACGAGTCATACCGAATTCCAAGGTTCCCGTGTATCGTGTAGAGGCTTGAGGCTGACCAGTGCTGACGTGACTATTTGAATTCTAGCTTTTCCATGTTCTTGTGGTTCTACTACGGCGAGTTTGGGCGTTTTGCGACGTCCCGCTGCGACCGTAAGCTCGGCTGCCGGGATATGGAAGGGTCCAGGGAAGATGGTGTAGCTATATATAGTGCGTGTACACCGGGATAATTCCTGGAACCGGCGTTCCTGAGCAGGACCGTGCCGTGTAATCCTACCTACCTACCTACCTACCTACCAAGGTGGGGCGGGCTGTTTCGTTCATTTTTGACCGTCATTTTGTTTTCTTCAAGATTCGTCGTTCCACAGCGAGTTGCGAGACTCGTGCAGCATGACGATCCTCTGACTTACGAAACAACCACAGACACGCTGCGTTTGCGCTGCGTCGTAGCCCTGACTGCCAATAATTTCACAACACTTCTGCTATCCGCCGGCGTATTTTCTACTTCATTGTTCGCGCTTGACCAAATCCTGGGGACCTATGCTCCTCCTCCTCTGGAGGCGCTAAATATTACTCGGATTCCCTTTTTGTGCTCCGCTCCAACTCGCAAATCTTCTCCTGGAGGCGGATACTTCGATCTCGCTGGTCACGTCAACCCCTTTGTGCTCCGTTTCTAATCATGCGTCTCCCATTTGCCACATTCGACGGCTAGTGCATAGCTGGTCTCGAAGGCCCACTTCTTTATTCCTATTCCTTATTCCTCCCGCGCGTCAACCGATAGGCCCCGGGAAGCTCCACCAAAGGATTGTCCGAAAAATTGGATTTTTGAGAGCCAAATTTCGTGATTTCCTTGTCCGAAAATTGGATTTTTGAGGCCAAAAATTGGAAAGCCTTGTCCGGAATTTGGATTTTTGAGACCAAGTTTGTGAATTTTCACCGGTTGCGGACCACATTTTGTGCTGGACGTCTCTGACGAAGCGAGAGGCAGTGTTAAAGGAAGTTAAAAAGGTGATATTGAAACTCTTAAAGAATTCAGCTAGCTAGTCTGCCCGGTGTGTACATACACAGCACCGCGCCGTAGGCACGGCAAAGAAAAAAATTGGTGCCCACGTGATAAGCCTTGTCCGATATTGGATTTTTGGGACCCAGAGGCTCGAACAAATTGGATTTTTGAGGCCGAAATTTGGATTTTTTTCGGACAATCCTTTGGTGGAGCTTCCCGGGGCCTCAACCGATATGTCGCACTTCGTGGCGTCTGATCCTCCTGTCTGTGTCGTGTTTTTGATGTGTTGGCTTACAACCAATGGAAACGAGTTTGAGCGTTCCGCTCTAAGCTCTGCGGTGGTACGGTACCGAGTTATTTGACCTCAGGGTATTTTTAGAATTCTTGTCCGACAGTCGGTAAGCGGAACCTGTCAACAAAAATGACCTGAGCGCGCCATCGACTTTGAATTTGCAGCAACTTCTTGTCTCTAACGAGTGCTACCATCCGCCAAATGACATGCGCGTGAGCTGGAGGGAATCGCGACTGTATAAGCAGATTGTTGTGTAATTATCCCAAACCACAAAGTATAATACTCCGAATATTGTGATCACCATCTATGTTGACGCTCGGCACACGACCGATTTTCCCGGTACCTAGCGATTTCATTTGATGGATCGACGCCAGGACGATTCGCACGGGGGATTGATAGGGTGGCGGAGGGCGGTTAATGAACAAGAGCCGTAAAATGTTTAAATTATCTGTCGGTTACCGTTGACATGGTGGATCCGCCGCACGCAGTACTACGCAGTAGTGGTGTACGTTACTGGTAGCCTTGTAACTTGCACCAACCTTGCAAGCAAGTCGTCGGAAATTCGAGTTGAATTTTGCAAGCGGGGGGGAAGAAATGTCACCGCACGGCCAGGAGGACACCCTGCATCCTATTTAAAATCTCCGGGGCCTCCACTGAACAATCGGCTTCGAAGTACAATAAAAACCAACCACATTTCCATTTCGCCCGCTTGGACCAACTCTGAACTTCGGAACCGGCATCATTGATGTAAGTCACGAGGGACACCACCTCTTGCCTCAGTTTGCCTTCATCTCGGTTTGGAGCATTTTGCCCTCGACCTGGCCTTTCTGGAAGATGTACTCATACTGACTCTGCGCCACTGCATTTCTTGTTGGGCCTACGCGTTGCAATTCTGGCATCGTATCCACTGAAGCACAGCTTGCAATGGACTCAACGGGCGCAGGTTGGTCCAAGTCAAGCATGCGCCACCTCTCCTCCAGATGGTCAGATTTCCATCGCCACTTTGGTGGCGGTAGGACTGGGCTTAACCCTCTCCCAGGTTTGGATCGCCGACGGTCGCACAGATAAGCATTGCAAGAACTCCGTCTCCTTCGCGCCTTGAGTGTTGACTGGAATCATTCAGCACCGGCTGACCATACTCAGGCCGTTTAGGCGAATGGCTTTGGAGCTCATTCGCTCTGGATCTGATGTCGTCCAATTTACGTTATCCGGGCGCTACTGTATTCATTCCTCGGTCATCCCACATGTCCTGCAGCGGAGGCAGGACCACTCGACGTTGTACCCGCCAACTCCTGAGGGCGGCGTGGAAAGCAAGCTGTCGTCGGCAATTAGGGTTGTAGAGCTACTTGAAGCTTTCGATCAAAAGACCACTGCGCCACACAACATTTACCACCGGTAGCAATCTGGTTGATCTTATTCAATCCCGTAATCTCCATTTACAATCGACTTCGGACGCAGTGGCGGGCCTAAAACCAGAGTAACACAGAGATAGGTGAGCACTAGATACTCCGTGAAACCTTCTACTCTAAGATATGCTTTTCGAATGAACTACGAACTGAATTTAACAGAATCCCAACAGAATCCGCTTTTGTTTCAACAGTCCCGATCGAGATGACTCAGGAACAATCGCTTGGACGAAGTCATCCGACATCGCGCTGCCCGATTATCCGTTCCCTCCTTTATCGCACGACTCTCTCAACTTCGCCTCCGATTCAAGTTATGCTGGGTGCTCCAACATGAAGTGAAGATACCGCGATTGCACATTGTGTGTTTTTCTTGTGTTATCGGAACCCTAGCCATGGCTATCGAGCGGATTCATTTGAAAATTGAATGTGCGATGGCGCGTCAGTCATCTGTCGCAAGAGCGTGCGTGTAATCTGCGCATCAACCCCCGACTGGGATATATTGGCCACGCCAAAGACACCGAGATCAGCTTAACTGACAGCAGCGACATCAAATCAGATGGCGAGGCACCGCCTGGACCAGCGGCTGGTCGATTTCAAATTGAAATATAAGAGCGGGGTTATCAGGTTCGGCGCCACGACTATCGCCCCCCTCATTTCGTCTGCGCCGACCAGAGCTACAGGCATGCTGGCGTCGTCAGCTTATTAGGCCGCAAGATACCGCCCCAGCAGCCCTGTCTTCCGTCGGCATATGCCCGGTCCCGCCCTCAGCTACGGCCCAGCCCACTACTTCCCCGATGAAGCCGTCGCCTACGTATCGCTCACCCTGATCAGTAACTACGTGCTTTGTGCGCCTGTTGTCTCCTCATTCTACTCCGTGCGATCTCAACGCCATCCAGATGCAACGGCAACTCTCCTTGTGTATGAGCTTTTCACCTCGCTCGACGATGAGGTCGCACGAGTCTGGTCCCTGAACTGGCGGCTTCCCAAAATCCTGTTCATGCTCAATCGCTACGTCATCCGCGCCATTTTGGTGTACGTGCCGTGCCCATCGCTCGATGCCAAAGCTTACCCGGCATCGACATAGCTGTCTCTGGATCCTCGCCGACTACCCGGGCACTTCCCCCGAGGTACGTCAGACTATCCACGCGTTTACCTGCCTTGCTGATGCCCGCCCTTAGTTTTGTCGAATATACTCGTATTGGCAAATGATTCCTCTCCGACTCGCAATCCTCGCGGCACAGGCCTTGGTCGTCATTCGAGTATGGGCCATTTGTATGTCTCTCCAACTCATCGCCATTTACATGTCTCACTGCTCCCAGACAATAATTCACGACGAATGTTCTGGATCCTTACGATTCTGTACACCCGTGCGCCACCTGTCAGTCTGAATACAACGTCTATTGAAACCTTCCGAAATAGTGGAGGTTGTCGCCATGGGCGTGTGTGTATGGGTGGCTACATATGATACCCAAGGTGCGTCGCGATGCCCTCCTTATTCCTGATCCGTACTTAATGCCCAATTCTGGAGGCGCATCACAACCGGCCCCGTTAAGCTGCGCACTCAACTCGCGCTCGGGTTACCTGTTAAAGCGCTTTGCTAGCGGAACGTGGTGCGTGGTGCTTGGATTTTTCTTAATCTTCCCTGTTGACGCCTGTCACTAGGATCGCTCCAGTTTGCTTCGAATGTACGTCCGTTTGTTCCCATCGTCCTGTTTTCGAAACTGACTCCTTGGCCATCACAGTCATCATGCTTATAATAACGTTGGCCAAGTTGGTTCCGCGGTGGAGGTGGGGCGACGAGCACGGACTGCTTGGCTCAGGAGGAAGTGCCACGTACGTCTCTCGTCATGCTCCAACCTTCCTCTGTCCTTATTCAAATTAGCCTTGACGTCCTCGCGCGCGACTCCCTCGTTTACTTCGGCTTCATCTTCAGTGAGCTGTCCTTCGTTGTACGAGAGCACTCGATGGCTCAACTACTTCTGTAGCGTTCAGCCTCACGAACGCGGTCATTTATGAGCTCAGCTTTTCTGCGTATTATCATTCTATTCTCCTCGGCCCAACATCCGCCATCTCATGTATTGCTGTAAGTATTTTGGCATCCAACCGTATTCAAATCGCTTATTATATTTCCGCTCCAGGTTAGTCGCATGATGATCAACATTAGGTCCCTGCCGTCCTCTCCGTTAGACCATCCGACCTCCACCGCCGCTGCGTATGCCCGGCCCGACCTCAGCTTCGCAGCGTATCCCTCGGAGCTGTACGAGGAGGGCGGCATCCCCGATACTGCGCACACGGCGTACTTCACCGACACCGGAGGGTACTTTGGGTCTCCAGACACGCCGTCGAGTGCGTACCCACATAGCACGTTCCGCTCTCTCCCGCGGAGCACCTACCGACCAATACTTCGGCCTGGGAGCGCACGCACAAGCGGGGACGCGACACGGGTGGGCGACGCCGAGAGCGACTCGGGCAGTGTTATCGAGATGGGGTTAATGAAGGTACTGTGAGTGGCGAAACCAACTGTATTTGTATTACTAGAGGGAGAGGCGGGTAGATGCCATACCGTGGGGTGCTAGATGCAGGTCTTTATTTTATTTTGTGCTATTATGTACTATACATTATGTACATAATGTATCCCGGACGCTCAACGAATTCTGCATGCAACATGGCAAGACGACAGGATACCGGGTTCAAATATCAGAGGTTCATTGCTGCGGGTATGCAGCAGTCGAACAACCCATACAGGTCGAGTGGTTGAAAGATGCCCCAAGTTATTCCAACGCCACAACGATCATGGCGTATTCAACGCCCGTACATTTAGGACCGATTATCGCAAGCTGCTACGGAGGCATGGAGATTCGTAGATGATAATCATCTCAGCCGTTGGTGGCGCAGCGCGCCGCGTTTCGTTCCTGAGCGGGACCGGCCGTGTAATTCTACCTACCTACCTACATGGGAATGTTTCCTCACCGTAAATCTCGTAAATTGCAGGGAAACCGTAGGAGGCCGTTATCCCGCGGCAGCTCAACCAGTTCGAACCGCAACCGCCGACATCCTGAGAGGAACCCATGACAGAATTGATACCGCGGGATTAACATTGTGGAATCAGCAGCTTACTGGGGAATTCATTATGCCCTGGGCGCGCTGAATGCATCTAAATTCACGGCTTCCAAAGAAATGTTTTCGGCAAGAAGGATGATGCGCCCACTTCAACATTGAAGCGTTTCCCAGGATAGCCCGAGCTGCATGCAGTCAGGTCCCCAGCCTCAAGTTAAGTTCATGGTTAGGTTCGAGGCATGCATATTTGGCTAATAAGTATGGGACCGAGCTGAACTCCAGGTTGCGCCTGTTGTGTTATCCCAGCCTCAAATCAGAAGCAAGAAACTCCGAAAAACGGTGAGGTCATCGACAAGCCCCGAATGATAGACCCGATGATACCCAGGAGCGCTATCTGCTCAAAGGGATGTTTTACACGAAATATTCGAACCGCTTGATCAGACATCAACGAGTATTGAGCTCGAGCTTTCCTCGTAGCCTTACTGGACATCGGTGTGAACTCAACATCTAATCAAGACCTTTCCAGGCTCATGTCATCTGTTCGACTGTCGACTTCGGGCTTGCGCCCAAAGAGTCGCCGTGGAGACCTAATTATAAGCTGAGTAGTGTCTGGACCCCCGGGCCCGGTCCTGATCATTTTCTTTTCATACCCTCGCCAAATAACTGCAGCCTGTCGCGAAGGATGGAACAACAGTAATGCCGCTCCGCCTACGGCAATCAAGGACTCACCATGGCGGGGACCCAGGTGGTTAATTATGGACAATGTACACCGAACGTCCCTTGTTCTTGCCGCGTGCTTGCCGCGCCGACCTCTTCTTCCACATTCGGAAATCTCGTCCACATTAGGAATCTTTGTTGAGTGATGTGATCAAGGTGATAGATGTTTGATTTATTTATTTTTTAGGACAAGGAAAGTTGTGCTTTTGGGTCAGCCTTTGTAATCTATTCATGGTTTCCCGAAGGCTCATAAGGACGCACAGATCTTGCGTCTGCTCATCGCTCGCCACACAGTTGTTCTTCCAACCAGCCCTTCCCTCGCCTACTGTACTATTTCGACCAAGTGTTCACGCCATGTCACCCGTCACCATAGGTGTTCACTCGACTTGGTGTTCATTCCTCGGCAATCATTCAAAATTCCCATAAATGGACGGTCGGCAAGTGCCGGCCGAGATTTTTTGGCAATCTTTACCCCTATTTCAGCCCAAAAATCGAAATGTCACCGTCACCTACCCAAATTGGTTCAGTTCACGACCCTCCGTCACCCGTCACCTGAACACTCGGTCGAAATAGTACAGTATTGTATATATTACCATGCAGTGCAAGGTCGTTCTCGCCTTCGTCGCCTCCTACTGTGCGTCATCCACAGGTTTCTGTATCCCGTACGCTCACGGTACAATAGTCCTGTTCAGCGTCAACGGAGCTCCCGTCCCGGTCTCGAACGGCCAACTGAACCGTGATCTCGGCGTAAGTGGGATGTCGGAGGTCGCCCGCGCGCCAAAATTTGAGCGAGGCTGCAAGATGTACGGCTGTATTTGGTACGTCTTTCAGTTGGTGTATTTCTGTCTTTTCTGATATTCTACCCCCACAGAAACCCTGGCCACCACGGAATGATTTACCCGGCCCCCTTGGCATCCTCCCTCGCTTCACGCCACCACCTTCATTCTCCGCCATATCAAACTTTCCACCCCTGGACTGTATCAATAGCTGGCTTGACCCCAGTCCCTGCCGTGCAGTGCTTTGGGTTTTGCGTTGTGAACTCTTGTATCCTTAGCATCTCTATCCAACTCCACCCGTATATTCCCCGCCACGCGTTTCTAGTGTATGCGTAGAACCCTTTCTTACCGTAATCGTCTTCCTTACCGAATTGGATTTACATACGTGTTGTAATTCAAGCCGCCGACTATGTTTCAAAATATTATCTTGCGTCTCCCAATCCCTCCCTCCCAAAATTGTTTTTATCTCCAAGAATGAGAGCAGTCAGTTTTGTGCAATGATAGTTGGGGTGAATCTTCCTGACATTGAGATATACAGAACCAAGTAAATTCCCCAGCGGGTGGTTCGCGGGAAGCCAACAAGTGTAACGACAGCAGTTAGAAGAAAGAAAAAGCCCGAAGATCTGGTTTGAGTTTAGTACGAGACACGCGATACAGATAGCGAGAAAGATGGTTGGACAACAAGATATAACTGATTGGTGCGCACGGGAGGTGCCACTGCGCTGAGATTAAATGCTTCCATAGAGACTGCGGTTGACGCTCCTCAACGACGGGGTGCGCCCTCCGATCAGCGGTGCGCGATCGCCGATGGAACGGGAAACAGAGACGCCGCGGCGTCGCTCGACAATGCTAGAACAAAGAAATTCAGCCCAAGAATCGAACAGCAAATCACTAAGGACTGACCCTCGCATAACAGCAGCTGTCGTCATCCGCTTCGCGCGCTGCTTTGACACATTGTCCTCATACCGGTCAGTTTCGTCGACGATCTCCTCCGACAGGATTTCCTACAGTAACGCAATGAGGAAGGAATCGCTATGATCAGGAACGGAGCAACGGTACCTCAATGATATCTGCACCACGTCAATTAGCTCATTGAAAATAATGAGTAAATGACAGCGGAATGCATACCCTCGAGTGTGATCACGCCAATAGCGCCACCCGCCTTACCCGGCGTACGGCTGATGAGAAGCAGGTGCGCGCGACCCGTTTGGCTGTGGGTGAAATTCACTTTGAGTTTCAATTTCAAACAGAGGAACGACGCAAACAACGGACAAGTAGTCCAGAGCCTGGAAGCAATTTATGCTTGGGCGTGCCTCGGGGAGGATGGACAGCGGGAAACTCGAGACGGGGAGCGCGCTGGAGGGGTCGTACTTGAGAAGCTGTAGGATGCATAAGTTGGTGGTTTTTGAAGTGATGCAGACCAACCGACCTTCTTGATTAGCAGCAGCCCGATGAAAGAGTCCGGGTCCTCTGGCTCGTGCACGGGGAATCGCGAGTAGCCGCTGAGTAGACTGGAAGACAAAGAAATTAATGAGGAAAATGGTAACAGGCATGGAACATACATCATCTCCACAAGCTCGTCATCGAGGACCGCGTCGGCGGAGAGTGTCACAACGTCCTGTTGAACCATCAGTACAGATAATAATGATGATAATAAAGAGTTAACACACCCTCATTGGCGTCATAATGGACTCGACATTCTTGGTGTTCAGCTCCAGCACACCATTCAAGATGCTAATCTCATCGTCCCGCAGAGGCTCCTCGCCGGTGCGATGAAACTGCAAGAAACTCTTCAACTCCGCCTTTTTGTATGTATGTGTCTCGTTTGCACCGAGGACCCAGTCGAGCAGCTTCGCAATGGGGTACGCAACAGGCGAAAAGAGGTACATGAGGAATAGGACGAACGGCGCGCATGCCGCGCCGATGGAGAGGCCGTATCGCACGCTGACTGCCTGGGGGATGATTCTAGCAAGATGAAATAGCGATAATGGGCAGTCAATAAGCACCAAGACAGCCAGTAAGAATTACGCTGAAGGCGGGAAGGAACTTACTCGCTATTTTCGCCAAGTGAAAAATAAGAAGCAATCAGTCTTCGAATCTCGATTGGATGTGAATCACTGCTGACCCGAAGATAACTGAGATGAATTAGTCTGGGCATCGTCATCGCTGGGCGAAGCGACGGAACTGCTTACCGATTGCTGCGGTGGATAATGCGACGGCAGCAAAACCACCGCCGATCTAGTAAAGACACTATGAGGGCGGAATATGGAACGGGAGAGACTACGCGCACAGCACTGTCGAGGAATATGGGCAAACTTTCGTTGATGATCTGCAAACACGTTAATTATCTAACCGAAACGGAGGGTCGAGTGTTCGAGGCATACTACGTTCCCCAGCAGTAACACCTGCAAGATTTTAGCATGTAAAATAGTTCGCAGATAGCACGACGCACGACTAGCACCCAATGGCGCCCTTTCTGCATTAGTTGCAGAACTAGACATGAGTGAGCGGGCGGTCGCGACCAAATGCAATCCACTCACCCTTCTTCGCGTTATTCTGCTCAATCGGGTCTTCCGACGACGTGGCCAGAACTCTCAAATGAAGCTCTTCCAACCCCATTAACCCCAGCGTCAATCTGAAACAAAAATGGGTTAAATTACGCGCGCTATGAGGTGGCCGATGCACGCACCCAGCGAATACACCTCCCATTAAAACCAGGACTATACTCACGCCGATTCTCTGCCAGAATTCAGAGGACTAGGGAAGTTAGGTTCGGGGTTAAGGGGTTTGGTTTAGGCCCTAACCCATAGCTCAGGGTGTGTGTGAGTTTTTTTCGCCACTTGGATGCCCATCTTGATGCCAGAGAGGAGGGGGGAAGCCAGCGCACAACGGACTAATAGAAGAACCGTAGGATACCGCATGTGGAAAGGAATGTAGCAGAGGGCGAGCAAGGACGATGACAGCGGAAGGAAAGGCGTATTTTATTTGCTTGTGTTGTCGACGCACAGCCACAGCCAGTTACGCGGTTCTCCGCTTTCCTGGTTCAATCAATGCTTAAGTCATAATAGATCCAGAACGCGCTTTTAGTTAACTCTTAGAAACTTGGATCGCGTTAATCCCTCATCTGCGCTCATAGGGTACAAATACTGTAGTCATTTCGACATTATGCCGAGGGAGTTTACGGCTAGTAGTTGCGTTCAACTTGCGCCCGCCGCCCGGCCGCCTTGGCAGAATCTGACGTACTTACGTACATAAAAGAGATTCAAAGCATTATTACGATCGCGATATTTCCTCCGACTCACCTTCCGTTGTGGTTCGACTAGAGAAACATAATGCTGACTTTGAAACCCGTGTGCTGCCCAAGTTGTGCTATGAACAAAGTCGTCACGAAACCAACATGGAAGTTCCCTTCGAGGTTCGGCTGGTCAGCACCGAGGGGATTTCCAATCAGAGACGGACACCACAGCATTTACAACATCGTTCTACGTAGGCGGGAGCATACCCTGTTGCCCTAAGGATATGGCTGAGGTGATGGGCGTGCCTCCGGAGTCTTCCCGATTATATTCCTACATATTTCAACCAGAACTTGTTTAAATTTAACCGATGCCACAACAGCTCAGAGGAGGGTCAGCGACCCTGGTTGAGCTGTACGTCTGGGCTGTGGCTTTATTAGCCTTACCTTGGCTTGGCACCCAGGGCAGACAAGCCGCCTCTCCCGGTAGTCGGACTTCTTCTGACTGAAATCCCGCACTTTTTCAGCGCGAATAATCTATACGCCAAGTTTCCACCGTTTAGCGCGTCACGGGTGATCAAAATTGACTGCCAAGTATAGCTTCACAGCAAACCTCGATAATGTCGCGTCCAAGTGCCTTGGCACCTCCACCCACCAATGACGAAAT
This sequence comes from Mycena alexandri, assembly GCA_029233265.1. NCBI lineage: Eukaryota > Fungi > Basidiomycota > Agaricomycetes > Agaricales > Mycenaceae > Mycena > Mycena alexandri. The sequence continues at coordinate 6,957 of JARJCM010000340.1, read as the reverse complement.
GGTTTTAATTCTTGGCCGGGAAGTTATGTACACAGAAGGGGGCCGAAAGCCGTTGAGATTCGGATAGTTTCCCCAGGGACGCATTGTACGGCCGTTCAATAGGGTTTGGTCCATTCCAGCACGCGCAATGGTCACGGATCTTTGGATGCGCGGTAATATGTATCGGCCGGAGTTTGACAGCCATATGGGTGTTTGAGGCACAATTCCACGAGCACAAGTCCTAAGTATTCACGGTTCGGCCTTTCTGCACGGGCCGAAATGACGAGCTCCGTCCCCCAAACCATTACATTCTGCTCCAGTGCGTTGATTCAATTTCTTCAATCATCGAGTAAATGTTATGACCCGCCGCAAGAGTCATCGTCACCGTGCATCCCCAACCGTTGAAAATTCAGTCCCAGCAGCAATACTGCGCAAGAACTGAGCGGACAACATTTTACCGGTCGGAAGATCACTGTTTGGTTGTGCGTGGTTCAAAAATCGGACGCGTTTGATCACATGGCCGACATCCCCGACTTTCTCCGTTGCGACGATGCCAACTTCCGCTTGCGCACATTTTCCAAATTGTGGCAGAATTCAATCTGAATCTAACATTGCTTCCTCCGGCGAGGTTCGAAAAAACAACTTCACCAAACTTGGAACATATCACTCGCCTCCTTCAAGCTTCAATGCCAGCTTATCCCGCCCACGAGATCTAGATCCCCGATGTGCTCGATCGCGCGACGAGCACCGCCGTGCCCGTGCCGAAGCATTCAAGGAGGTTGCCCGATCTAGCCCAGTCAGCGAGCTCATTGACGCTGAGATGATGCGCTCCTCAATGTAAATGGCATAGGGGGGTTGAGTATTTTGCGCGCGAAGTGTCCGCTGCGTACACGATTTGAAACCAATCTGATCGCTCCAAATGCCTTTCTCGAAGACGCCTAGTAGTAACGAAGCGCCCAGCGATGAGATAGCACAGATTGAGTCTGAGGAAGGTTAGATATTGGACAAATGGTGAACACATGGCGAGAGTCCGGACACAAGGCACAAGAACATTCTGGAATACATGCTGCCAAGGGATGTGTTACACATGGTCTACACGTGCAACTCATAATACATACAAGCTCACATGGTTCATTATTTAGTACAAGTAGAGTACTTATTTGCCTGTAGTCTTTAGCCTTCATTTCTCAAAATACTTGCACATCTCACTCCCCAATCCACTATCTCTGCATAGTTGGATGAGATAAGACTTCAATTGTGACAAGTTTCGTAGATAGTTTCAGTGCCATTTTTTATGTAGCCTAATCTACCGGTTTTGGGAACCAATTCAGCCGGGCCGAAATTTCTTTTTTGGCGGTGTCACTGGTTGGGAGATTCAAGTTTTTCAGCACAATTCACAGTGAAAATTGTTGGTTTTTAGACATTTTTCACTGAAAAAGTACCTGAAAAACTCACTATTTTGTGAGTTCGAGGTGAAAAATTGGAAAGGAAGCCCAAAAGAGGTGAAGAAGATTTGATTTTACTTCCACCTTTTTCAGTGAAAAATGTCTGAAAAACAAACAACATTTTTCACTGTAAATTGTGCTGAAAAACTTATTGCAATTTGCAAAAATAATGGCCGGCCCCCTTTTTGAAAATAAAAAGTTTTGTTTCGGGCGCTTCGGACCGTACGGTGTCAGAGCGCTCACGTCACTCGCGCGGCTTCTTCCTCAACCTTTCTTGAGCTGCTATCACCTCTTTCAGCCTCTTTTTTCTGCTACATAGCACAACAATAGCAATGGGACTGCCCCAGAGTGCATGTAATTGCTGAACCTTTAGGTTTGGCTACCCTGGGGAACTTGGGTTTCGGCCTTAATTTTGCTACATGTACAAACAAATCCAGTAAGCAATATTAGTCATTGGGCCGGCATCTCTGTAACGGGTGCTCACACAGCGCAAATATTCTGATACTTCCGTAGATGATTTATGGCATGTTAAACGGTCATTCCAAATGATATCGCAGACACAAAGTCCAAATTTGCGAGAGGGAATCGCTCGCCATCAATACCGTGACCACATCGGTGTCTATTCAGTACTAAGCGGAAATGACTATCAATGTCATACACCATGAGTTATCATGCCGGCATCATTGTTGCCATACTATCGGCTCCAGCCGGTCCGAATTTTCCCAATGGGTCCGAATTTCATTTCTTCCTCGCTCCCTTCTCCTCCTTCCCCTCGGAGTTTTCCGGGATTGGATCCTGTAGTAGTGCGCCATGTTCATGTCAATTTACTAGGGAATCGAAGCACAGGAAGATACCGATAATTTGTTACCGATCCATCAAACTTAAGGTGATTTGTTACCACAACTATGTTCTGCCTTCCCTACCCGCCGTGATGCTCCAGAAAAATTGGAGCTCGATCTTGCGGTGCATACATTACATTCTGTCTCTTTAGATTTTCTTACCGGGGGCAACTGCAATAGAGAGGGGCCTCCTTCGGTGTCACAAACGGCATCCGAATTTCCGCTGATTGATGGTGATTCCCCGGCTACTGATGCGGGGCCGAGTTGGTTGATGATCACTGTGTTGTAGGCGAGGATCAAATGTGTCACGCCGCTAATGATGGCTCTCAATTTTAACAAATCCCTTCAATTGCAGTTGAACCCACACCCGGTAAGAGAATATGAAGAGGTAGATCAACACTTACTCCAAGATCATGAATAATTTCTTCATGCGAGCACCAGATCATGGAGGACGTTGAATCCGCTGGGATTAATTCTCTCCAGAGAATCTCTAGAGACGTCAATCAAGAAATGATGGAGATGGACGGGCGGGTAGAATTTTGCGGTGCAACGTGACGGCCGGGTAGAAAGGTTCGAAAGCGATCACACACGGATGATTCTCGGCACAGCCAACTTCTACCTCAGTTGCTGAAGTAAGTTTTCCAGTAGCCAAGGAATCAATTGCACCCCATTCCTCGTCATAAGCCTCTCTGAATTGTTTGACTTTTGGGTGGTATGAACACCTCGAACGGTCAAATGAACCGATGAGGTTGATCTCCGACCATTGTGGCTCGGCCCGGAGAACATTGAAGTAACTGAGGTACCGGTGAAAGCTGTTGTGCGCGGAGGGACATTACAATTATCACCATCGTTTAACAATTGAGGAATATGCGGGTACCTCGGGTGCAAGTATCAGAAAATTGAGCAAACTCAAGTGTTCGGAGGGATGCCGATATGCCGTGATACCCGGCACTTTAGCGGCAACAAGTTGCCCGGTAGAGGTGCCCAAAGTCTCAAACCCTCTCAACTTATGGTGGATAGATAATTGATAAAGGACTAAGCTTGAGACAATGTACCTCTAGTGATGTACCCGGCCCATTCCAAGGCTCTTTTTGTCAGCGACAGCCCTAGGTCGGCCTGACGGGATGTCGATATGGAAATAACCCGGCCGGGACCTTTGTACGAATAACCCGGCTAGAACCCGGGGTGAACGCCGAGGAGGGGATATAGTCGGATAGCCACAATAAGGGGCGACGTCCGGCGTATGTCCGCTCGAGGTGGAGCCCGAAAAGACCCGAAGGCGGTATAGTACGCGCCCAGATAACCCGCACGTAGGGTTACCGATGAGAGGATGAACGATAGTATACTGAGAGTCTTTGCCCAGTGGTGAGAAGACGCTTCGTTGTTGCCAGGCCAAAGTATAGCTGGTATTAGACGAGGTAGAATCTAAAGTACAGGAAGATTCTACCTAGTATATATACTACTTTGTTAATTAGGTATCCAAGGTTTCAACTGAAATACCAATCGGCGTTGATGAGACAACGTATGGCACACAGGAGTGTGATCGAATATATCTCCACGATGTATTGCTTTTAGGGTTTGACACATGGGGTGTCCGATCATTGATCCTTGAATATCCCGGGCGGTTGTCAACTGTCGGTGTGTGTTACCGTCGTTTCAGGGAATATTCCGGGCCCGTCGCCGTGTGGATCCAGGAGTATTCCAGGATGTTCCTTTGGAGTTCGGTTGTCGTATGGAAAACGGGGTAGTAGGGAAGGAAATGAATGGGTTGTGAAAACCGCGATTCATGACATTACCCCCCCCCTTCAAGGTCGGTGTCCTCAACGACCCAAGTTGGCAGTCGAGTGCATGAGCCAGCCTCATTCTTCATTCTCCTTCGCGAAGAACCCGGGTAATAACCCGGGCGTCCTAGACATAATTGGCTGTTTTCTCACCCCTGTCGTTTTACTTGTTGTTCGTAGGCTTGATCCGTCCAGGTCCAGATGATTGCCGTGTCCGCGGAAGCAAATCCGTTTATCACTTGATCGGCGTCGTAACGTGGGAGTAGCAAAAGCTTAACTTTTGCCGACATCGCCCGATTTGGAAGCCGCATTTCGGTTTCAACCCCGCGCTTCCATCCGATCGTACTGCGGGTTCTTCGCGCCCCTGAGCCCGGGATATGTTTTAATAACCCGGGCTCAGGGCCTGCGCAATTTTTTCCCCTCACTCTCGCCCCCCATGTCTGGCTCTGCCCCTGCCTCTCCCGCTCAAAGGTACTCCCGCCGTTTCTCCCTCCGCACTTCGCTCTTCGATTTCGACACCGCTCCTTCTCTGTTCGATGTCACCCACCCGCGGGTCCCCCTCAATCTCGACGTCCTCTCCCTCTTCGCGGACCATCGTCTTTTAGCGTTTCCTCGCGACTACCCCCCTTTGCGCGAGGATCATTGGAATACGCGGACTCCTTCCGCTGTGCGCGATTATCAGGGCGAGCCCCCTCCACTTTTGCTTTTGACCTCTCCCTCGGTGGCCGACGCGGTTCTTCCCGCGCCCCCTGCCTCCGTTGACGCGCTGTTTCTCCGCTGGCTGCTCAACCGCGAACGGGGCCCCGTTCGAGGTATTCGACTGGATCCTCCGCGGCATCGTTACTTCGCCCCCCGTCGTCCTTTGGGGAGTTCTCTCACCCACATCCCGGCGAGCTTCTCGCTGGCGGACGTGGCGCACGAATTCTTCTTGGCGTTTGCGTTGCAAATGTGGTATTCCGTCCAAGTGCTCGGGCCATACCGACACGCGGTGGTCGTGATTTGGGCACGACGACGAGAGTTCTCCAACAACCTGTTCCGGTACTCCGCAACTGCCCCTCCCATAGATCTCGCTGCTCGTCTTCAGCACGAGATGGACATCTTGGCCGTCACCCTGGAACTCTTCGAGCGGGATCCCGTCACCAATGCGGAGGAACTCGTAAACCGGATTGTGCGTTTTCCCTCCTTTTTTGGACCGGACTTGTTGCTCACTTCCACCTCCAGCTCCGCCTCGAGCATTATCTCTATTTCTTGTCCCAACACGGTGCCTCTGTCACGTACTCCTCGGAGAACGCCGTCCTTCTGGATTCCGCTATCCATTGGATGCAACCCGACTGGACCCTCGTCGTGCACGCACGAGAGTTGCAGCGCCTGCGCGCCCGTGTGATTCGTCGGAGTCGGTTCCTCCACACCCACGCCCCTCTTCAGATTCGAGTATTGCCCGGGTTGTGGGCCGATCCCCGTGCTGCGGTCGACGGCCGTTCCAACGAGGACTGTGTTATGCTCGGCACAGAGGGTATGATGGAGGCGCTGGATGGTTGGTCCTTCTTCTTCTTATCCTTTCTTTCCCTTCTGACGTCGGGATATCCTGTCTGCAGGTCTCGCCGAAGTTGGTGACAACGGAGGCTACTTGGAGGAGTTGGATCGCACGGCCACCAGTGCGGTCCTCGAGGGAGAGGCCCTCGACGTCTTCATCGAGGAGAGTAGCCTAGACCCCCGGGACTTCCATGGAGCGAGGCGCCCTCGTTCTCCCACTCCGACCCCTCCCCGTTCTCCCACTCCACCTCCTACAAACAACGACGCCTGGTTGCAGGAGGACTTTGTGGAGGTTCCTCCGTATAGTCCGCCCGCCGTCTTCGTGGAAATTCCTTCACGGCGGCGTAAGCGGGCTCCGTCTATGGTGGTCATCTCGGATGAGGAGGAGGGTCCGGTGCCTCGCGTTCCTTCTCCCCCGCTTCGTCGTTCGGCTCGTCCACGGGCGTCCAGTGTTCCACTGGGTGCACGCTACCGTTTGCGGGGCCCGCAAATTCTACGCAAATTGTAAGCAAATTTAGCATTTGCTTATCATTTGCTTATCATTTGCGTGTCATTTGCGCGGTCCGCAAATTTAGAATTTGCGGGGTCCGCAAATTGGAAGCAAATCAGGTGGCCAAACAATCCAGAAAAGGCAATTTTTCAGGTCATCTGATCATTGGGATTCTACCCTTGGGATTCTGATGTACTGGATCAGGTAATTATTCAGATTCCTTGGATCCCCGTAGCTTTGTTTCTAATCAAGCACCGCTGATCACCAATAGAGAGTTAAATAATATGTAAAACCCAGATACTTACGTATCCAGGCATACACGGGGTTGTAACTAAGTCGACGAGGAACAAGATAGTGATGGGAAACAGAAGCAGTCCTAGCAATAACTTGCTTCGAATTCCGAACCCGACGAGTCCATTGAATGTTAGTCAGTGGCGCTCGGATTGTTGGAGCAAGTGAAAAGGCAGCTTCGTGCTTCCCAAGTCGCCATCGGACCTCCCATGTCCCGAGTTCCTGCATGTTCCAGTGTCACCCTAGACGAGCACAAACTCTTATTCTCATAGGACCCCCGCTTCCGGTCGTTCTTATTGTAGGTATTCCAGTGATTTTGCCTGTAGTATAGTCGTTGTTCGCATGTTTACGACCAATGTATGTATATAGTCCTCCGATACATTTAATCTTGCCCCCGTTACCTTCAATAAAAACTGCGTCTCTCAAAATGGTGTGGTAGTTTCGTCACTCAAGATTGAGAACGCACAGGATTGAGTTGAATTGAGCCGTACCTGTACTCGAAGGGCCTGACGTCTTAAAGCACTCGAAACGGTGCACGAGGGGGGATTCAATACAAGCAACCTGTGAACGGAATTCAAGCCAGCGCGGATTCACGCAAG
>JARJCM010000339.1:0-107526 GCA_029233265.1 Mycena alexandri | reverse complement strand
TAAGGCTATGGACTCGTCCGTCACTGAGGGCGCGTTGGAAACGCTCGATGGCCTCCTCTTTGCTACCACACGACTCAAACACGGCGCACTTCAAACCTAGGGTGTTGAGGCTGCATTCAAGGCTGGATGGCGGGTAAGTGGAGGTGTAGCCAGGAGCACGAAAAGGGCATACCTGGACTGATAAACGCCGGGAGAGATGCCGCAATATACATTGTACCAGAGTCCGGGGCCGCTGTTACCGGCATGAAGGGCATTGGGGCGCTCGAGGAGGCCGACTGGGGTGGGGAGGGCGCGAATAAGGGGTCCCGCGGATGTCGCAAGATCGCGCGGGTCGCCTATTATACGAGTCCAGCCGCGCTGAAGGGCGTAAGCGTAGGCAGCCTGCGCGAGCTCGAACGTAGCATAACCTTGATGAATGCTGTTGGAGACGCCCTTGACAAGCGGCTCGACCTCGAGTTCCCTTGAGGGAGGTTGGAAATGTTTGAGGACTGATAAAAAGACGCACATACCAAGAACGGAAGGCACCAGTATTCAGACCACAGAACACAGCGTAGCCCTTTTTCTTGGATGATTTCTTCTTGGGCTTCGGGGTGAGACGGCGAGGAGTTGCGGCGGGAACGCCTTGCGTCAAATCAGCGGCAACAGCCCTGAAAGCGAATGAAGTAGACGGCCAAGAATGGTATATGGGGCGACATACCACGAAGAGGTGACGCCGCTAACTTGCGGCGTGCGATACGAGTAGAGTTGGGACGGGCGCAGCGGTGTCGCTGGGGGTGAGACGAGAGGACGGGGCGGTGTCACCGGTGGCGGGGGACGAAGAGGCGGGGGAGTGGGTGCGCGAGGAGTCAGGGCATTGATACTGAGTGTGGCCAGGAGCAGAGCCAGCTCATTATTGTCGGTGTCTTCGATGTCATACGCAGGCGGGGAACGGGGCATTGGGAGTACAAGGAAAGTTCATGGGCATGCGCGGTGCGAGGTGATTGAAATGCAAGGGTATTGAGATGCCCATTATGGCAAGGACGAGCCTGAGATCTTCATAAACGGAGCTAAATATTGAGCGACTCGATTTGGAAATCCGATTCAGATCTGATTTCTGAGATAAACAAATTCACAGGAGCTTTGGACGAAAGCGGCAAGGCACATGGATTGGATTGAAAACTACGCGACTGACTAAGGAAACAACAGTATTGGTGCGGCTAGAACTGGGGGATAAGTGTATATTTTGCACTGGATGAAGATCAGCGCACCAAATTGAGGGCTTCACCCGAGAACGGCAACGCTGCGAGCGGCGAGGGCCGCGTTGAAGTGGTTGAGAGCCGCGGTCTGGTTAGCCAGCTTGATAGTGGCGGCGTTGGAGACTCCCATGACAGCGTTTGAGGAGGCGGAGGGATCCTGGGTGAGGCCAACATATCGGCCGCGCGTAATGGAGAACCACTTGCCGCCGTTGTCGAGAACGGCGGTGAGGGCGCCAGCCGGGAGAACCGTGTAGAGATTGCCAGCGATCCAGGGTGCGGTGTGACGTAGGACAAAGGGAACGGGGGCGGCGGCAGCGGGGACGACCTGAGGGGCGACAGGCGCTGAAAATGATTTAGCATTGGCGGTAGGAGCGTGAGCTGGGGTAATCACCAGGCGCCGGCAAGGCCGCGAATGCCGCCGTGACATTGGCGTGGGCTTTGTGAACTGCCTCCGCCGCGTCAACGAGCTTGGCAAGCGCATGCGACACTACAAATATGTTGAGAGCAGGTACAATGCAGCAAAGATATAAACTTACTCTGGGTCATGGGGGTACCGACGAGGACAGTGCCGGCCGCAGTAAGAGCGTCGACGGCGTCGCTGAGAGCCGAAAGCGTGCCGTTGACTGTGGAGGGCCGGTCAACGAATGAAGGAGTGGAGATGAAAGACGGCTTACCGTTGGGAGGGGGGGCAACGCCCGCACCCGCAGCTGCGCTGAGGTGCGGAAGACCGTGAGGCGCAGCTGCGGGCGCGGAGTAGATGTTTTGGTTAGTCATAGAGAAATGGGAGCAGAGTAAGTAAGAGGTAGAAAGTTGGGGGGTGGAAGTTAGACAACGGCTGGTCCTTTTATGGAGGCCAAGCGAGGGGATCCACCGGTTGGGGATGATGGGGGCCCGCGGGGGACTGCCGAAATAATTGTTTGAGGACCTGAAGGGGGGGGGCCGAATTTTTAATCAAGCGGTTGTTGTTTGGCGCATCACTTGCCTCATTCTGCCTGGCTACAGCTTCAGCCAAACGTGAACGACTTGTGCCCACAAACCGAGTCGATCTAGGTCGTGGTAAGTGCTTATAAATTGAGGTCGACCCAGACTAGACATTCTCTCGACTTCCAGATGGGTAAGAAATCCAAGAAGGGTCGCAAGGGTCGCAAGCGGGTTGCGAAGGAGAACCGCCAGAATCTGCGGTTGTGGGCTGTAGGAGCGCGGGAGGATGTATTGACCCCGCACATAGGCCCATACACCGACGCCATGGAACGCAGCTGGCGAGACGAGCGCGAGTATTTCCAGAAAATCTGCAACGAATTTCATGCACGCGTCGACTGGCGCCTACGGGACTTCGAGGAACCAGAGCTGCCGCTGCCGGACTACGACCCCAAAGCGCCTCGGGCTCCAGACCCAACGGACCCCGACGAGCTGAAAGAGAAGCGCGAACGGATCGAGGTTCTTAATGAGGTGGGTGGCACTGCATGTCACGTGATGGCGGGAGCTAATCTGCAGTGCATCTTCCTCTTTGCCTCTCAGCGTATTCGACGATGGTTGAAGTATCGCGCGAAAGCCCTCCGAAAACAGAAAGTTACACCCAAACTCGATCCTACGAAGGACCCATGGGCTATTTTACTGGCGAAATTGTCTGGGTTTAAAGCTCCGCCCAAGGCTCGACAGGGATACCAACAATTCATGCACGAGGCTTACAACGACGTGATTGCTCCTGTTGTCGCCGAACGCTGGGCGGAAAAGGCGGGCTTGGGGAGCAATGTCCAGACGGACAAAGAAGACGTTAAGTTTCGCGGGGAGGTTGCGCGTGACCTCTTTGCCAATCTTGAGGAGAGCGAGCGCGACGGCTATCGCGAGAGGGCTAGAACTGAGGCCGACGACGCGCGCAAGGCTTACGTAGACGCGCTCAAGACTACCCCTTCCAAAAGTCCTGAGGCGCGTCAAAAGTGGGTATTTTGCTTTTTTTTGTGAGAACGCGCGTATCTGACGATTGCTAAAGATGTATCGACGAGGTGGGAGAATTTCTAGGTCCCATCCTCCGGGGCATCCTGGAACGCACCGGGCTCCATTCCGTCGTCATCCTGGGCGGACCCATCCCCAAGTACGGTGGAGAGTTGAGAAGCGTTTAGTAAGTATCTGGACTATCATGCGCGACAACATGGACTGACCTCCCGCCAGCGTGTCGTACGGGCGCAACAGGCTCAACACGGCCGAGCATATGCCGGATTGGGCTGGTGACCGCTGGGACCAGCAGGTTACGGCTTTGATGAGGGAATATCTTCACACTGCGTTCAGTGAGTGCCGCATTTTGTTCTAGCGGTGTATGTCGAGACGAGAGACTGACGTTGTTACAGCCGCACAAGATATTGCTGACGCGGCTTTACCGGACGTGCTGGCCGGCGCAAAGTATACAATAGACAACAACAAAGGTTCTGGGGATAGCGGCGACGAGGGTGACGACAGCAGCGATGACGGATCTTCGTCCGAGTCGGACTCGAATGCCGATTCCGAGGATTCTGAGGCATCAGACGCCCCACCGAAGAAAAAGCGCAAGACGGCTCTCGCGAAGACTCCCGCGAAGGGCAAGGGGAAACAACGCAGCGAGGCGGTCGCAGAGGAAGGCGACGACGACGACTTCGCGGGGCTGAGCATCCAGGAAATCATTAACCGGACGCTTGTCGGCAAAAAGGTGACGATCGACTCAATAGCACCACCCGGCCTCTCCTACCACGACGCACGCACTTGGAACATGGCTCGGAACAAGATACTGCTCAACCCGCTCGTAAGGGATATCCACGCGACGCTGGGCAAAGGGCAGGCAGAGGGCGAGAAGGAGAAGAGTCGGAAGCGCAAGAACGCAGCAGGGACAGACGAGGGGCCGAGTCGCAAGTCGGTTCGCCTCAGCGAGGATGCGACGGCGTCGACGTCAAGCGCAGGACCGTCTTCGAGCACCCCCGGTGCCGCGCCTCCCATCCCCGCGCCTCAGAACCTCGTGTTTCCTGTCTCCGCGACCCCCACGCCTCCCGTCGAACAGAGCGCTGCGCATCCCGTCACCGCGCCCGCCGCCCCTGTGCCCGCGACCCCCGTGCCCGCGCCTCCTGTTGGACAAAGCGCTGCGCATCCCGTCACCGCGCCCGCCCCCGTCCCCGCGCCTCCCGTCGGACAGAGCGTTGCACCGGCGCCCGCAGCCATCGACATTGCTATGCCAGCAGATGCGCCGAAGTGGTTGCGGGAGAACGTGGACTGGATGGTGTCAGTGGATCTGGGTTGCCACTTCACCGCGCTGCTCGCGGCGTTTGTGAAGGCGGAGACCGCGTTCGGATTCGATGAGACAACTTACGGCAAGCTAGCGGTAGATCATCGTCCAGAGGAAGTGAACAAGTGGATCAAGCGAGGGCGAGCAGGGAGGTCGACAGTCATTCTCACCATCAAAAATGTCGTCAAATTTGCGAAAGAGTGGGGGCAGTGGTGGGATTTCCTGCAGCCAACGTGGCGAGAACGTAGGGAGGGGATTTGGCTGGCAGGCGGCGACGCGGCGTATGGGCGGGATGATGCGTGGGGGCTTCTGGACACGCCGGGCCCTAACGGCTGCCTTAGCCTGATCGCGGGTCTGTTTATGTGGGGTGTTGCGCAACAAGACGACGAATCGAAGGGTCAGTGGATGGCAGCGGTGCAGGACGTGTCGTGGATGATGGAAGGACTCGCGGAGTCGATGAAGTCCTCGCAGAAAAAGGGCGGGAAGGCGAAGGGAACAGCGAAAACGAAGTCGAAGAGGGGATAGGTGGACGACTGGGACTTGAGATACATCGTGACGACCTTATGTTTTGGACTTATGTTTTGGCTTGGTACGTATTTTTGTGTCCACGTAGTATCAATTTTGTTTTACTCTAGTAGCATAGCAATATTATACCAGATACTGCATCTCGTGAGATACTACTAAGTTTCGAGGAAGTCGAACGCACTGGAAACGAGAAACGACGAGAGTGTAATCCTAAAAAGGAAACTGTCACCGACTTGACTTTTGTGAAGGAGGAAAATAATCTGAAAGTTCTGGCAAGAAACTGAACATCGAGTTGAAAGGTTTAGTATCAGTTTTGCAAATTTCTATTGGTTGGCCTCAGTACCGATTACTAATACTGAAGGGTACCGGTGCGGCGGGGTGCAAGAGAAGGAAGGACGCGGAGTGGATGGTACGGGATCTGCGAGGAAGGAAATCGAAGGTGTTGGCAACCGACCAGGTGGACGGTGATTACAAGGCGGTTGATGGCGGGCTGCAAGGCGGTTGATCGCGTGTGCTGCGGCGGAGAGGATCGGGCGGTCGGAAGGGCCGGCAAGACCAAGGATATTAAGTAATAACCGAGACAGACTAGCCGAGATAATCGAGGAATCAATGCATCAAAAGGCAGAGATTTTATAGGATCCTCGAATAATGAAGAGGCACCAAATAAAGAGCTAAATGACAGAATTTTAGGGCTAAAAACCCATTTTTTTTCCCGCCCGCAAGCGGGCGCAGGGTGGAGGAAAAGCCCACCCCAGCAAGGCACAGGCTACAGCAAGGCCAGAGCCTCAGGGGTCGCTGGCTACAACCAGTCGTTTTAGTTTATATATTACTGCTAGGGCTCAGGCGCGCTCGAACGGCCAGAGGGATGGTGACGGCGTTCGAGCTGGCGATCGTTCCGGTGGTTGGGCTGCGAGATGTGCTTGTGGCGTTCCCAAGTACGCGCCGCGTCGTACACTTGGGCCATAGTCGTGGTGTTGGCCTGCGAGATGTGGAAAGTGAGGTCGGGAGGAAGCGGGCGCGTAAAATTGAATTTGCGATCGCCGAATGTCATCTCCGTAGCGTCGAGTTGCATCTCGAGACGCTGGAAACGAAGGATGTAATCGGAGACGTTCTGGCGGTAGGGAAGGGTACTCAGCGTTTGGCGGATCTCGTCGACGCGAGCCGGAGAGTCAAACTGAGCTTTGAGCTCTCGGTGGAGTGTCTCGACGGTCAACGGTTGGCCGTTGTTTTCTTGTTTCTTGGCGAGGTACCAGGTGAGTGCTGCATCGCGGAAGAGACCGCTAATGGTGACCACCCAGTCAGGACGAGCAATGTGCGCTGCCTGGAGTTGGTCCTCAAGGATAGACCACCAAGCACGAACATTTTCGTTGACGGTGCCGCGGAAATACGGGAGGTCGACGCGGAAGGAAGAGGCGCGGCCGTTGTGTTGAGAGGCACCGGCAGGGACACTGGCGTTAAAAGTGGCCCCAGTGAGTGCTTCACGAAAAGCATTAACAAGACTTTCCTGGCTCGCGGCCTCGCTCCGAAGATTTTGGATGGTCGTCTCGCTCGTATTGAGGCGTTCGGCAAGGTTGGTAAGTATCGGCGCAAACTGCTGGAAGACCTCAGGGCTGAGGACGGCAGCGAGGCTGCTGAGATGCGGGTCGTTGTGGTGGGGATGTTCAGACATTGTTGGGTGATTGTCGGACGGTGACTCGGGAGAAAGTGTAGGGTCCGTTTTGGCGTAGGGTAGAATTCAGTCGACTAGTCGGTGTGTAGAGCTCTGAAATATAGAGATCAGTGAAGTCTTCGAAGACTGTTTGAGCTGCTGGCGCAATACGTACAGTCGAGATACCAGTCTCGAAATGCGGTCGTCAATTAAGACAAGATCCCGCACTTGATCAAGTGAGGTATCGCTCTAATTGAGGGCGGGTCTGATTCCGGTCAGGCAACAAAAAGGGCGAGAGAATTCTGATTTCAAGACGGCAAATGCTAGCTAATTTATACAAGTAGCGGTACCGTATTTTAGCGAGGGAATAGGGTAAAATACTAAGTCAAGTAAAGCTCGAATCATTCGTGCATGAGTCGGAATAAATTGGAGGAAGGTAGTGAATCATAAATGAATCATACCACTGGTCATAAGAACGAATAAACCCTTGCCCTTATTATTCTTGAGGACAAGATCGAATATCTGAGACATATAGACGGAAACGGCGAGGTGGCGGTGAGAGGTCGGGCCGGACGGGAAGTGCCGAGGTGCCGATACAACAGTTCCTTTGAACCACGTTTTTCTCCCGTTTCTCTCGGATCAAATGTGATCCCTAGCCCGTTTGGGAAACAATATTCCCAATTTTGGAATGGAACGTGCGTGCCTGAACTCCGCTCACACCCGTCCGAGTTCATCCGTCAGACTCTATTGGTTTCGGAACTGCGGGCCAGCTAATTGACAGACGTTATTCCACAACTGCTGTATTTATAAGACGCCAGACTCTGTGCGCAGTACCACGATGCGTCTCACCCTTTCCACCGCAAAGTCCATCAATGCCAGCTACTCCGACGAGGCTGGTGTTGTGCAATTCAAGGTGCACACACCAATCAGGGTGCATAAGCTTATCACGAAGATTCGACGCCGCCTCGACGGCGACATTCCACAACGCGAGCAGAGTGGATCCGATACGGAGACTGACGACAATGGGAGATTCGCCCTTCTTGCAACATTCTCCTGGTATGTTATACGCTGGAAAATGGTCATACAATTCGGGGGTACGGAAATGTCTCCTGCGACTTTCTGGCGGAAGGAAAAGGTTGGGGTCTTAAATTGGTGAGCCGAGGCAGTGCGGTGAATCCGATCTCTCATAAAACAGTCCAGGGAATATGTGTTTACTGCGCGGGATAGGAAAGAATACAGGTGGTACTTCCGAAGGTATTCTTCAACAGTACGATTTCTTCACTTAAAATTTAATTCCGACCGACTAAACTGGACAGTTGAAAGTGAACGACGTCGCCGCCACGATTGTCGCCGAATACAAGGTTTCCAGCGTGGGGGTTGTTTCCAAGCCAGCACGCCCAGCGTCGCTTGAGATTTCGCCCGATTTTGAGTATATGGTGGATGAGATAATGGTGAGTGTGCTCCGCTTTGATTGCTGCATTTGCCTTGAACTTGGTCTAGGTGACGTTCATTTACCTCGAGAAAATCCGAAGGTCGCAAATCGACCCGACTCAGCAACTTTAACGACAATATACCCTATATGTGGGAAGTGCGAAGCGTTCTCGAACGTCTTGTATTACAATAATTGCCCGATATCGTACAAACTTCACAGTTTGGACCCCTGCTCCCACTTGGTCAACCATTCGGACAAATCCTGGGATGAACGCTGTGGATATTTTGAGAATGGTTCAACACCTTTCAAACTGCTGTTCGCACCTCGATATAATCGATCCGAGAGCGAATGGTCTCCAGAATTTGGGCAAGAGCCATGCTGTACCTGCTTGTATCCTTATCCTGCAGAAAAAATCGGTTAGGTAAAGAATGTTGGAGACGATGGACTTGCCCTGAAAAAGGTTTCAATCCCGACTAAATCCTCCTTGGTCGAGAGATGTTCGAAGCAAATCTGGAGCTCGATGAGAGGGTATTCCAGGCTTTAGCCAAACATTTACAGTAACGAAATGTTTGAGCATCGAGTTCGCCCCGAATCGTTTGACGAACTAAAACCCGAATTAGGAAGAAGTAGGAAACATTGACCGATACTCACGGTGTCGTAGTTGTCTTTGAAGAACTGGGCCAACCTTCGGAAGAAAAGCGCGTTGGCCGCCAGTCCCTGACAGAACCCGATTACGTCTTGATCGCGGGCTCCAGTCAGGATGTACGAGAAGAGCTCTTCTACAAGATCCAAGTCTTCGATTTTCCCAATGGCGGTACTGATGGCCCAGAGCTGATGATTAAAGCGGGCAAAACGAAAGAAAGGAAACGCACATGGCGGCGCTTTTACTCGCAGGGTTAACCGGATTCTCGATAATTTTGATCAGAGCATCAAACTCCTCCCTGCCACCATATCTAACAGCCTGAAGTAGCGATGAGGTTCAGGATGGAAGGAAGACAATCAATGGACATACCGCCGTAAATATTGCGACTCTGAGGTTAGAGGGGATTTCGGTGTCGTTGCCAGTATTCAGGTAATCGGCGAAACGCCTCCGGAGCTCTCGAGCCACGCTTTCACCAGGTCAGCTATAAGCGGAGCGCAGATATCAAATGAGTATGTATACCTCTCGTCCCCTCCCAAGGCTGCGCCAGTGACAGCGACCTCGCGCAGCTGCACGATATCGACCGGTTCTCCGTCAGGAAATTCGTAACCGAGGCGCGCTACCAGCGGCGCATACAACGTCTACGATGGGTCAGTTAGAAACTCCCAACTGAAATTAGAGTTGTATTTCTTACGCGAATGAACGCCCGGAGACTGTCTACAATGTGGGGATGCTCCCAGAATGCGGACAGTATTATACGCATATTAGTCAAGACGCTCGACCAAACCATATCTACACAACGAGGATAAATCTTCACCGGAAGGATGACGAGAATGCATGATACTTGCAACTCTGGTCGTTCCGCCAGATGTCGGTCAACGTGAGGAGGGTACTGAGCTTGGCCAACCCTGCGTCCGACAACGCTGCAACGTCGTACATCAGACCAATTCGGTCGCTCAGCGAGAAAACGGAGTTCGCTTTGGCGGCCGCCGTCGCAATCTTCGATAGGCGTTCGGGAGTATATAGGACACGGTCTTGAAGAACACAGAATCAGAAGAGGATCAAGGGAACAAAGTGCGAATTACAGAATCCGACGGTCCCTGCATTCAGTTTGAAAGTCTTGGTGGTGTCAATAGGGAAGGCTTTCTCCCTTTCCTCGAGGATAGCCTTGTTATCTACGAGGACTTGGCCGTCGTTCTCCACCGTTAAAATTCGGAGTGGAACATTCCTGATGAATGGATTATAGAGAAAGCAGGTTCACCTATCCCAAAACCACACACCAAATTGTCTTATTTTCCTCCGTATCGGGGGTGCCGTCGTTTAAAAATCTGTCTTGACGAACATGAATCCCGTTCGAGGTTTCCGTAACAGTAATCAGCGGAAAGCCAATCTGAACGAAAAGTCAACACGTAGAATATTGGGTTCCAAGATTGCGCCACCTTGGAGACCCAGTCATTCATTAGACGGGGAATATCCTGCCCTATCGCGAGGTTAGATCTAGCTTATTTCGCTAGGGCGAAGAACCCACTGGTCTCAGCTGAGATACCGTCCCATAGATCGCGGGTAACACTGTTCCCGTAGAGATGATTCTTCAAGTAGACGGAAACTCCCTTCAAGAACTGCTCTTCCCCGACATATTCCGAAAGCATGCGGAGCACTGGTACCAAAAGCATTCAGAATTCGAACCTGATTGGAGTCGAGAGAAAATGCACACCAGCAGCAGCCTTAGAATAGGACAGACCATCGAATATCTGTCGTACTCGAAGTGCTGAGATGGGGAGTGGAATGTGCGAGTCGCACTCACCTGGTTGATGAAGTTTGCGTCGGGACATTCAACTTCAATGGGATGAGAGGAGCGTTTGGCATCGACAGACAATGCTCGATATAAATGAGTGTTCACGAAGTTTGACTTGACCTCCCATTCTGGGAAGAGCCTGTGCGCGTCAAGCCAAGCAAGCGACTGCGGTTAAACTGAGAACTTACTTGTCTAGAAAAGATTACTAAGTACATCAGACCATGCGAAGAGTAGACTGAGAACTCGCCAATCATAATGACTTCGCCAATCTAAAGGCAGCCGAGGGAGTTGTTCAATAGGAGATGCGACCGCCCAAGGAGACTCACCATGCTCGCAAATCCTTCGTCGTGTCAGTAAGATATTCGTAGTACAGAAAGAAACGAACCTTCGTTGAGATAAAGATAGTCCCACCACTACATACCGGCGTCAACAGGAACACCTCCACTGCTTAGTTTAAACAGACCTCCATGGTGGTTATATTACCGAACCTGTTCCGCCTTTGAGTCAAGTGGGCAATTTTGAGAGATGAATGATTTTACCACATATGAGCGACTTCATGACTGACTACTCCAGCCACCATCTTGCGATACAGAATATCAGCCTTCTTAGGATCGAGTAAGATGAGCCTTGTTCGTCCGGTGATAAGGCCCCAATTCTAGTGTTGTCGTTGTTTCAGCAGTGGGCGCTCAACTTGCGACGAGTCCTGGTGCACACCTCCATGGCACCAATATCAAAATCATGCGCCTATCAAACACGGAAAGCTTAAACTTCAGTCTGGTGAAGTAGGACGCACTCACCGCCATTATATCCAATTTTGGGAGAGGGTACTCTATGTCGAATATCTGCTCATAAAGAGGCAATACCTTTGCAGTTACTTCGAGGCAGAATTCCCCTTGGTCGATAATATCGGGCGTTGCTTACGGACCGTAATTCATCAGCGACGAGTTGAGACGACCACGAGGAAGACCCACCATACACCCGAAGAGGGACAGTTCTCCCGCTCAGCGGCATTACAATTGATTTTTCCAAGTATGCGAGAGGGCCGTTCGCAAACGCGACAAGATACGACGACATAGGCGGACTCTTCTGGAACTTTGTGATCTTCCACTGGGTATCCTCAGGGAGGGTAGACAAAAGACCGGCGAGGGCAGCATCGACGGTGGAGTTTGCATCGTAAAGGGCCTCGGACTCAACGGCCATGTTGCTTATATTAACCGTCTCCGAGCGGGAAATCATCGTGATGGTCCACGTTGCTTTCAAAAGAGGCTCGTCCCAGCAAGGAAACGCTGCCCGCGCGTCGATCGGCTGTGTAGTTTGTGAGGCTTCTGGAGTCCAAATAAATGGCACCGACCTGAAACTGCGTCAAGGCATAATACTCGGTATGGTCCCCGTTCTTCCACGCCGATTTGTAGTAGCCAGTCATACTCCCACTGAGCTTTGCATTATATTTCAGCTTGATTTGCGCCTTGGATCCAGCGGGGAGAGATGCGGGGAAGTTCAAAGTAACGCGACCTAGGTTCTCCTGGATCACCATTTGAGCCACTTGCACTCCATTGGTTTCGCAATGGATTGAACTAGTTTTGTTGTTCGTAAGCATCCGAGTCTTGAATATCGGACTCGATGCCTTACGCTTCGGTTAGACTGAGAGTATCAGCACAGTTGAGAACGACTGCAGAAGTCTCTCCCAAAATATCCAAGCTGTTCGATGATCAACATGATGTTTCTTTCGGTGCTTCAAGTTGGATACACACTCAATAGTCGCGAACCCGCCGAATTCGAGCGACTTTAGATCGGTCCAAAACGCGAGATCGTAATGCGAAGGTTTGACGTTGGTGGGGAGCCTGTATTTATTCTCCTGAAATTTGGAGAGATCGGAGGACATCGTCGGCTGAGGTTTTTGGGACGCAAAGGGTGGGTGAAGAGCAAGGTGAAGAGTGTAGCTGGGATAGCTATAGAATATGAAAGACCACGCATCAACGCATCATTCTCGGACTGAATGTCCACTCCACATTGAAATTTGATTGAAATGATTCAGGAGATGGCCGGCGCCCGAGCCGGATCGTCGAATAGTGAAAATAATCCAAAATCTCTTGACCAGCGGTAGGGCTCCAACCGTTTCCGTTTTCTTCCGTTTATTTACCGTTTGTCCGTTTAATTTTACGTTTAGTTTACGGATGAACGCAAACGGTAAATAAACGGTAAATATTATTTTCCCCGGCGGATCACCATAACGTGTTGGGTACGGTGTCACTGGGCCATCGCGGCTGAATGACTATTCTTGGTCTCGTACAAACGGCCTTGGCAATATAAAGCTGTGACCCGGTGTGACGGGACGCGTCTGACTCTGCTCTCCGCACCGAACAACCCCCCCCCCCCCCCCCCCCCCCCAAACGCAATCGCAAGCCCTCAGACAGAGTGGTCGATGCTGCCAACAGTGAAGTACCCAGCACCGTTCATCACGAAACTCTTGCTGGTAAGAAGTTTCCAGGCGCGTCCCTCGCGCGTCTCCCACACGCGACAGAACATGTCAAAGCTAAAAATTGCTTACAGTGAAGCCCGTTCTCGATGTTATCAAATCCATCGCGAAGCTCTCGGTCAGTCTCGGTCCAGCTGCCGGAAAGCGTGCCAGAAGCCTCGGAGTCTGACCCCAAGGACATCCATCGCATCATCACGACACTCGTTGGCCTGGATGAAGATACTGTGGCGGCCGCTTTCACGCGCCGATTCGATGTTCTCTTCGGGGAAGACTTCTCCAAATGTCGCGTTCCAATACGCCAACACTTCCCTGGGTCATCCCAATGTATGAGCACATGTTGAAGCATCTCAAGGCGCATCGGGACGACGAGTCGCTGCTCCCATCTCTTCGAATTGTCGCCACGGCCGGCTTGGCGAAGCTCGAAACCTATTACGAGACGGCTAAAGGCTGTCAGTTCAATGTTATAGCTACAGTTGAGCCATTCTTTCTGTCTGATAATCACCGCTCACCGCCCCGAAGTGCTTCATCCATTCCTCGGTATCTCGTGCTTCCGCAAAATGGGTGAGACCCGAGCCGAAAATGCCGTAACCCTCTTCGAGTTCGTGTACGACGCGTACAAGACCACACACGATGAGCAGGAGAAGACCCACCGACCGCCGACCCAACCAACCAAGCAGAAAACTTCTTTTCTTGATGATGTATGTATGCTTGATGTGACCGATCCCGAGACGCTCCCGCAGCAGTCTGAATTGGAGCGCTTTTACGCTGCCGTTCGGACCCACGGTCGTGGGGAGGCGAATAATCCATTGGCGTGGAAGGTATTTTTCCATCCCAATCACTATGGAAATTCCGAGCTAACACAATTATTACAGGCTCATGAGCGCGACTTTCCTGTCGTTGCCGCCATGGCGCGGGACTTCTTCGCTATTCCGGGCATCTCCAAATCACGACACTTGTGTCGTGATACACACTCGTCGATGCACGCGGAGACCATCATGCGGGCGATGCTCACGAAGATGTGGATAAGGGGTTGTTTAGGATCTAACAGTACTTGTCGCTATAATCTTGTGCAGGCCAAAAAAAAAAAACCAGATATATACCGTTTTAAACGGTTTTAAACGGTTGTAAACCGTTTATCAACCGTTTCCGTTTTGTTTACAGAAATCTGTAAACGGTAAATACACGGTTGGAGCCCTAACCAGCGGCGGAACAGAAAATTCAGTCGTCGACGTCCCGATCTTCACTGAACTCAAGGAGAGGTGATGAAAGTACGGGAGGATGAGTATTTGGCACCTACACTAAGGTTAATCGTAAGTAGTAGGATGTAGGCTGCGGCGGGCGAAGAGGAGGGTAGAGGGTAGTATGTATATATGTATGTGGAATTTATAATCGTGATTTATCCAATTACTCCAACCAAGTTCCATGAAGATGCTGACCGGAAATAGTGAAATAAGGATTAAATGCAGGGGGAGGATAGGGGACGCGGCGGGGTGAATGAGGATGAGGACGAGAGATGAGGCAGTGTAATGGCAATATGATACAGGGCGTATGTGAGGTCTAATAAGTAACGTGGGTGAAAAGACACAATGCGGGTTGAGGAGATGAGGAGACGTCATTAAGTGCTGCGGAAGCGGGGGACAAAGGGATGATGCTGCGAAGGCGAATGAGGGAGGAGACGAACCCGGAATGGAACGGGAAGCAGGTAAGATGTACAGATAAGTTTAGTTAGAGTTTTGATGCGCAGTTAGGGCACGCGCATTTAGGCTGGGCCCGGATGGCGCCACGTTCCTTGCGCCCGGTCGACCATGTGTGGTGCTCCCCAGCTGTCGACAGTCTGTCCACCGCTGGACTCGGTGGTGCTGCCCTCGATGGTCGCAGGAGCGGTCACGAATGAGTGAGGCGCGGTGCTAACGTCCGGATAGCTGGTCGAGAGCGATCCACCTGAGCCCACATCTTGTCCGCCGCGGATAATCGGAATCCCCGCAGACTCAGCTCGAAGCCGCTCCGCGCTAGGGGGACGGGACGCTGTACGTTCCGAAGGCTGCTGGGTCGACGGCACGGAAAAGACGGATGTGCGGGACTGAGAGGCCTGTAGCTGGGTAGGCGAGGGCGAACCTCTACGCGACTCGGAGTCGACGCCAGCGGACGCAGGCTCATCCTCCTCCTGCACCGGCGCCGGCGTCTGCTGCTCATCCTTATCATGCCACTGCGTCCTCAGCGGATGCCCGAAGGTATTGTTTTCGCCGCCGCTGCTCAGCACCGCATCACTCCCACTACCAGACCTCGAATGCGTATTTGTCCGCCCATCCGACGAATCCTCTTCCAGCCTTGCCATGGATGAGTTCGCCCGTAGTCTCTGCACGAGCTCGATCGACGAATGCGATGCAGCGCCGATATTCTGCAGCAGGGACTGCGCACGCGAGCGCACCGAAATCGACACCGAGCCAGCCCTCGACCGCGAGGATGACGACCCCGAATGCGAGTGCGTCCTCGAATGCGACGCCGAGCCCGAGCCCGACCCCGAGTGGGAGCCACTTCCGTACCCGCGCCGGTGGACGTGCGATATGGACAAATTACTCGCGCGCTGGCGCAGTGCCCCCAAAGACGGTTTGGGCGACGGCCCCGCAGAGTGCGAGAGCAGCCCGAGCCGGTCCTCGCGCTCCGCCTCGTGCGAGCCCTCCGACTCGGGCGGCTCGATCGCCTGCTGCTCCATCGCAATCATCTCCGCCTCCATCTCGTCCGAGATGTCCTGCGGCGCGACGCCGACCGCGCCAAAGGCGTCCGTGATGCCGCTGTCCATGCGCGTCCTGGCGCGCGCGCGACCTGTGCGCGGGAAGTCGACCGGCGGCGAAGACGAGGAAGAGGAGCCGGAGGGCACGGGGACGGTCCCTGCGCGATTCCTGCCCCGCCCCTGCGCTTGCTGCGGGTGCCGTGGAGGCATCGGTATAACGCTCGCGCTATTGTGCCGCGCGCCAGGATGGTCGGAGCTGGCGGTGTGCTGCGACCGAGGTGAGTGCGAGTCGCTTGACTCGCGGTTGCCGGTGGACTGTGTCGCCTGCGAGACGCGCGATTGCGTCGAGCGCGTGTTGTTGGAAGCGGGGGAGACGTGCGAGGCGGCGCCAGAGGAACCGCTGTGGCCGCGAGCCGGACGTCGGAATTGGAAGGGGTAACGCGAGGTGACGGGTTGGCCTAGGCTTGACATAGACCCGGAGGCGCGTCCAGAAGACGGCTCCTCACTGCCAACGCCCTCGACTAGCTCCTCTTCATCTTCCTCTTCCTCCTCGTCATCCTCCTCGTCGTCTTCCTCATCCTCGTCATCTTCCGCCTCCTCCAGACTCTCAGTCTCACTCGACTCCTTATCCTCCGGCGGCGCCGGGGAAGGTGGAAACGGTACCCCATCCTTCGACGACCTCTGCGCGCCAGGTAGAGTGAAGGGATAGGGTAACGTCATGAGCGGCGACGACGGCCCCGCGTTCGCGCGGTCCTTCGACGACCTCCTCGCCACCTTCGGAATAATGTCCCCAAACAGCTCCGGTGCGCCCTCCGTCGTCGGCGTCTGGAACAACTCGCCCGATAGCACGCCCCGGCGCGCAGGCGGCGGCACCGAGGGAAAGCCCACGGCCGCCAGCACCTGCTCCATGCCCTCGAACGGCTCCGGCGTGATAGGCCCGCTGCCGAGCAGCTCGCTCGTGTCCGTGACGTTCTTCTTCCGCTGGCTCCAGCGCGACGACGGGCGGACCGTCAGACAGAACTCGTACGCCTCTTGGACGCGCAAGGCGGTGAATTCGCGCCAGTTCCACGGGAGCGCGTCGATGTCGGAGATGTTGTCGCTGTAGATGGACATGGTTTTTTCGTTGTCGTCTTCCTCCCAGCGGTGGCGCGGGCCGCATAAGCCAGCGCAGCCCGAGCCGCTGACGACCCAGAGACCAATCCTACGCGTCGTGTCAGCGGGATGAAGGACAGGACATGACGGGGAGGCTCACCAGCTCAACAGCACGACGAGCACGCGCCAGAGGGCCCAGGCGGCGTTTGCGAAGAGGAGGCCGCGCGCATAGTTCGTGAGTGTGCCGTCATTCGTCCGAAAGAAGGTCTTGTCGCGGTGGTTCATACCGGCATCAGCAAGGGCGACAACGCCCACGTCCGGGGAAGAGAAGCCGAGGAGCAGCGCAAGGCAGAGGCCCGCGCGAGGCAAAAGCAACGCGGCTGTCGGCAGATTCTGCGAATAAAACCAAAACGTTTCTGCCATGCCGTTGCGAAAGCTGCCATTTTCCCCGACGAAAGCCGAATAGCGGAGGTGCTGCATGAAGCAAAAGTTCGTGTACGAGGTCATTGACACCAGGTTGAAGGCAGCAGAGGACAGGTAGAGCGGGAGGACGATCGGACGTTCTGAGATGCGTGGGATTAGTGCGGGGTTTTTTTTGGCGAGCGGTGTGAAAATACTTACTGACACGCCAGCGGCGAGCAAAGGAATACACGAGCTCGTAAACCACAAAGATGGGGAATATCCAGACGAGCCAGCAGGCAACGTAGGCCGCTGCAGCGAGCGCCCAGCCCCTTCCTGAACCGGGCACGCCAGGCGCATCAGGGTTTGGGAACTTGGAGATTCTGTCACCGGGATTAGCGATATAATTAACGGATCATGATGCATGCCAGTAATAACTCACTGAACCAACACGAAGACGGCATTGAAGTCGAAGAATGTTTGGAGCGGTATGTGGGCGAAGACGAAGAGGGGGAACAAGTAGAAGTAGAGACGGAACTTGAAGTTGGGGCTCTGTAGGAGTTCTAGATGAAGACCCGTGGCGTGAAATTTCGGCTGAGGGGGGCGTGGTTGAGAGGCGTCCGGCGCAGAAAAGAGGTTGGGCGATAGCGGGGTGCCCATCCCCCGCGACCAAACGCGGGGGGGCGGGACGTTAACCTTGGTCTGGTCGGTGGGCTCCCGGCGGTCCTTTTCCCCGTAAGGCGCGTCTTGTAGGCTGACAATGCGGACTGAGCGCGGAGTGGGCTTTCTGCCGCCAACAAAAGGCTGCTCGCTGGGGCCCGCCTCGTGCACCGAGGATTGGAAGGTCGACGCCGGTGGCGGGTGCAATGGGCGTTTCGGGAGCCAGGACGGATAGCCCTCCGAGTCCTTGGACATTCTGCGGCGGTGGGAGCCAGAGGAGGGTTCCTCGGAGTTTTCAGCCTGGAGTTGCTCGAGCAGCGACTCGACGCCGGCGACGGACGAGTCGTTTGTGGGCGCCGGCGAGTCTGTGGTTGGTGGTCGTGACATTCGTGTAAGCGGGGCGCGTAATAGTCAGTAAGGTGCGTAAAGTCCACGACGGAGCGCAGATAAGGACGTCTGGCGCGTGTATTTTTTTTCTGATTTTTTTGTTTGTTCTCGTCCAGAAAAGACGCGACACAAGGCCAGACGCAGGCTGCGCTACTCGGAGAGAGGCGCGGGAGCCTCGTGTATGATGACGGCCTCGTGTCTTGCCTTTTGGGTGGATCCAACCGGCAACGATGGCGGAAAAGGAAGAACAAGGAAATCTCGGTCCAAACAAACTCATCAACTCACCGTGATGCTGACAAATTATCCCCAAATGCCTCCGCCGGAAACAGATTCAGGGTCTTCAGGGTCGAGGGTTCGCGAACAAAAATGAAGGGAAGGAGGGAAAAGGAGGGTGGAAAGGCGTCGTTGCACCGCAAGACGCTGCGAATATATCTTCGAGGTGGTGGTACGGAATTAAGCAGCAAAATTGCTTCCGCCTCTGTGATTAATCGCCCACCGGGTCACCATGGCGAATTTACCTCCGTTAATTGTGGACCTGTGTGGACTACTTTCAAATCCAATTTGAAGATTTTTTGCACGAGAGACGAATTAATGGAAAGTGGGAGGCGTCAGTTCTGAACAAAAAGACGTGTGCGAATTGCGGTCCGTGGAACTTTTGAGCGGAAATCGACCTTCTTTGGCATGGAAGTGGGCTTCGCAGGAACTTCTAAAGAAATCGACGGGACAAAGGATGGATTGGCGAAGCAGGATGAATGTACGAAGCAAAATGCATGTATACACGTTGTCGAAATGTTCGAGACTCGTGCCTGGAGTCTGAGGAAGGAAGAAAATTGATTGTGCGTTGCGCACGACGATCGTGGGGTTTGTACTAGTGAGTTTAGGCATTGCCAGGATGCAAGATGTACAAGTGCGAGGGGTGCAACGAAAGATTCGTGGAATGCGCAACCTACATGAAGATGGAAGGCAAGCCGTCTTGACAAGTTACCTTCTCGAGGTGATGGCATCAGAGCGGACCAAACTCAGCGAGCAAGCCCTTCAGCAATCGTTCAGGGCACTAAGGTGCATATGGTAAGTACGCAATCCGGAGCATTAGAACGGCTTGTGGCCAACCGGCCAACCGTATCTCACTATCCTCTATCAGCATTAATCTCAATCAAGCATCCTCAGACTTTGAACCTCGTCAAGTGACGAATTCATGCATATGGGTGGGTATCAACAGGTATACTTGGGTACATACAATATCCCGATCCTCCTCATGGGACCGGGCGGCAATTCAGGAACTCTAATTAGCCTCTTCGCTCTGCGCGACAACTTGAATAGATTAATTAGCCATCAGGAAGACACCGATTTAACGACACTCACCATTCCTTGCGAGCGACCGCCCGCCCTACACCTTCTCCCCCACCGGCTGCTTCCCCCGAAAATCCACCTGCACCGCTGGCACCGTGACCATCTCAAACCTCAGCACCGGCGTCCGTGCGCGCGACCCCATCCTTCTCCGCCCCCATCCCCATCCCCAGCGCCAGCTTTGTCCCGGCGCTTCCGCCTCCCCGTCGTCCGGAAGAACATCGACGAGCGCCCAGCGGGCGTCGAGCTTCGTGTGCAGCGGCAGCCCGCGCATGAAGAGCGACGCCGCGAGGCCCAGGCCGGCAAGACCGAGGAGCGCAGCCCACACGACGCTCAGGGCCTCAGCGAAGGCAGCTTGGACGCCGAGCCGCGTCGAGGGGGGGAGGGCGGCGATCTGGGGGACGAGCGCGTAGGCGAGCGCAGAGCCCGTGCCGGCGGGGGCGCTGGACAGGAATGAGGGCGGGAGCCGGCGCGCGAGCTGGTTGTTGAGGATCGCGCCGCCGATGGTGAGGCCCCAGCTGCGCAGATAAATTGAGTAAGAGAGGGAAGGGGAGAGGAGAGGAGAGGACGACGCACACCCCCGCAAACGAGCCCACGAACGTCAAGAACGCCAGCGCGCGCGCGTTCTGCGAGACGGGCAGCGGCGCCTGCACCGGAAACATCGTCGTCGAGTACTCGAACCTGCGCAGTGAAATAGCAATCAATGCACAACTTCGAAGAAATCACAATCACGACGAGGGAGGAAGCGCACCCGAGTCCAACGCCCGTAACGACGCCAAAGACGACTGTGTGCCACGTCGGGGTGTCCCTCCGCACGGTGCTTAGCAGGCCGAGGCCGGTGAGGATGATGCACCACCCGGCCCACATCTGCGGCCGGTAGCGCTGTGTCTTGCTCACCAGCACGCCCGCGAAGATCGCTGCGGGCGCGAGCGCAGCGACGCCGAGGCCGAGGACGGCGGAGTGGATCGCGGAGGCGTCTTTGCAGGCTTGGAAGTATACCGGGAGGAAGTCTGCGTTTGCGTTTGTGTTTGGGTACATTAGATGGGATTAAATTGGAATGAGGAAAGGGAGAGGGATACGCACAAACGACGCAGAGGGTGACGAGCCCCACTACGAAAGCTTGCACGTAACTGTGATAGATAGACCATAAGCATAAGAATGATATTGAATAAATAGGGTATGTACTCACCCACTCAAGCTCGTGCGGTTACACATAAGCACAAAGGGCACCTAAGCTTGCGGTTAATGATGATGCATTTGTGCGAGGTAGCCACATCGTGTACGCACGAGAGGGTGCGTCGACACTGTCGCTTCGTACAGCAGGAAGAACGCGAGTCCCAGAAGGCCGGCCCAGAGCGGGGCGAGCACTTGTATAGAAGTCCACGGCGCGGTGGCGCCGCCCCACGTTAGAGCGAGAGTACAGGAGCTGGTGCTGGCGATGATGATGAAATTGCCGCTAGAGGTGCATTAGTTTACACGTTACACGCATGATTGAGGGGCGGCGTACATCAAGTCCAATCGTCCTATTTTCTCGCGGAAGGTCCCAGGCGGTGCCGGGAGTCGGAGGAAGAGAACGACGAAGACCACTGCGACGCCGGCGATGGGGAGATTGAGGTCTGCGGTCGCGTCAGCTTCGTAGACGACGTACTGTACTGAGACCAGCGACACATACAAAATAACCACCGCCACCATCCCCTCGCCGCAAGACTCCCGCCAACGATCGGCCCAACGACGCACGCGATGCTCCAGGTCCTACCGCGCTAGTAGTAAGCCTAACCGAAAAGCATGAGACGAAATAAAATGACACCGACAAGCCAGTTAGGATCCCGTAAAGTCCCCTTTCCTCCAAGGTGACCAAATCAGCCAATATAATGACCGCAAGCGAGCGGATTCCCCCTCCGCCCAGACCCTGCACCGCCCGCCCCCCAATCAACTCGTACTGGTTGTGCGCGGCGCCGCAGAGTGTGCTCCCGAGCGCAAATAGGGTGATGGAGAGCAGCATGGTGTGCCTGCGCCCGAAGATCTCCGCTAGGCCGCCGCTCATGGGGAGGAACGCAGTGCTGGCGAGCGAGTATGCGGTGCCGACCCAGACGAAGGCGGTGGTTCGCAGCTGGAGGTCGTCCGCGATGGTGGGCAGGGCGGTGGACACGGTCGTGAGCTCGAGGGCGGAGACAAAGAGGGAAATGCAGATGGAGGCGAAGATGAGCCAGAAGGTGAGGCCTTTGCGCGCGGGGGAGGGGAGTTCGGGAGGCATTGGTATTGGCGGCCGCAGGGAGTGAGTAGAAAGATAGAGGTAGAGGCAAAGCAAAGCGCGACGATACTGCGAGGCTGGGTGGACTACTACCAAAAAGGACGCACCCTTCCCGCGAGGATGGGCTTCTTGCACGTATCAGGACGAGGTAAAGCTAAGGTTACAGTCATAAAGCGAGTAAAGGCGAGATTCTCGAAGTGAAGAGCTGAAAGCACGGTTCTGATGGTAGCGGGCCCGGCAGATGCGAGGTGGACGGGTTTCATGGACCAGGGCCGAGTAGACGTGAAGAGCAGACTTTTACTGAATGATTCAAGGGATTTCGGCCGCGCGGGTAACTGTGAATAGCAATTGCGCGCTCGGAAGTTCTATCTAGCCGGCCAGGAAGCTTGAGGATCCAGCAAGGCCTTTTACGTCGCTGACTAGCAGGTAGCACATCCGATTGGCGCTATGGATGCGCAGCTCGTCGACCGCGAGAGGTTAAAAGTGTCTGTAGGCCACAGCTTATTAGACTTATTTTCGCGTGGAGAAAGTGAATTTGCATAATTGAAGCGCACGTTTTACACAACGAAACCGTATAGACTATCTGGGCAAAGGTGAGTTGATGAAAGGCAATCACGATTAAATACAAACTTACGGGATGAACGCCTTGAATAGCACCTCGCCTATTATTCAATGGCTTAAGCCTTAATGCCTTTGACCCACTGCTGCGGTCTCACGCATCTCCATGAAAGTCGGATTGGCGGGGTGATATCCGCGTTCCACACATCGCACCAGTTCTTTCGGTGAGGGAAATCTTGAAGAACGTCGGACTCGTCCAACTCATTGGGATGCCTAGAATGATCTGGCAATTATAACGCAGTTGGAAGGCGCACGAGGTTATTGAATTGAATTGTATCCCACCAAAGTCTGTTGGGAAGACCTGAAGTGGAACAGGTCCACTGCTTTTCCTGGTACACCGCGATGGCTGGGGCGCGCGAGTGGCGCGGGACAACGTGAGGCAGCTAAAAGCTCGTGATTGGCGTCGGAAGGAAGGTCGTTGTGAGGATCCCGTTGTCGATGCCAGGAGCGGGGAGTTCAGCGACTCCGAGGAAAGTAGAAGCGCGCGCGGCGTCCTGGAGCTCGAGGTGAATGCTAGACGTGTCGAAATTCTTCCGGGTATGCTGCCAATCCAAATTTTTTAATGAGACGTGGCATGCAAGTGGCAAGTCTAGGGACAAGTTGCGCAGTGCCTGCGAGGTCTTCAAAAGGTTGAGGAGAGCTGATTATTGGGAGAAAAAGAAGTGGGACATGGAGAAGCGTTCTAAGGACTTCGTGCATATTCGGAAAATCCCTTGCGAATTGAAACGGAGCAAGAGCAAAGCAGTTGAGTGTTGACCGTGGTGGTAGAGGGCAGGACGCGCGGCGCGGCGCATCACCAGCGGCGATGTGACCAGTGACTACTCGTCTCCGAAAATGCACTTGCTCACTGACTCACTCTTCTCTTCAAACCCTCATCTACGTCTACGGATGAACTAGATAGTCGTGCTGAACCCTCGCGGAACTTGTGGCCATACAAAGGATTGTGAACCGAAATCGCGATAGCTGCAACAGGGACAGCTTGCGAAAGCGAAGAGAATCGATCTATTTCGCGTCTAACCAGGATCTTACCTACAGGTAGCAGCTACCTCTACCAATCTGACCGATTTCCCGCAAGAAATGGAAGAAGAATCCATTGGATCCCAATTTTTCGCCATTCAAGAACTCCTGCTTCTTGTGCTGGCGTTCGTTTCACCACCTGGCAAAGGCACAATCTCCTCAATCGACACCGCTACGCTTGCGAATCTCGCGCTTGTTTCGCGGAATATCTCAGACGCGGCTTTGGACGCGCTGTGGAGGTCCATGCACCAGCCTGATGCGATTATCAGGCTGCTCCCTCCAGATTCCTTTGAGTTGTCGCGAAAGGAAAGGTGGGATGAAGAGGCTAATCCGCAGGTGAGAGCTTGAACGTTGGTTGGGAGATCAAAGCTTTGAAAGCTGGAACCGCGTTCGCGAATTCAAGTCGGGCCCGATCCGGACCTGAGAGAGACGGGGCGTCGGTCGGGAAGACCGTTCAAATCCCTGACATCTTGCTGTCCCCCAAGATGGCCGCCGGGCGTTTTGCTCGCCACAGGTAGTGGGACGTAGCGTCCAGAGTCGGTCAGACTGCAGTGCATTCTTGCTTTGGAGGAACTTTTAAACGGCGATTTCGCCTTGGGATTTTCGTTAGATCGATTCAGATTTCAGAATTTCTCCTTTGACTTGCTCTAATTTCGAAACACGCTAACAGACCCACAGTTCCGACTGAAACGGCCATTAACGCCCGACGACTTTGTTGCTTTCGATAAATACGCCTCGCGCATCCAGTTTGTCGACTTTTCAAACTCGAGCAGAATTCTCGGTCCAGGATGCGAACTCCTGCCATACATCAAAGAGTTTCGGGATCCCATCCTTCCAGCACTGCGAGACTTTCGGTGGGAGCCCTCGGTGGTGAATGGATCCATTGGCGCCTTCCACCTCCTCTCCCGCGAAGCATCTTTACCGAGCGATGAGTTTGCCCTGCTTATGTGGTCCGAAATCGAGCACAGTCCCGTCGAATCGGAAGGCATAGCGAGGTCCATCGATGCCTTCAACGACCCCACCCTTCCCTGGCTCCCAGACGTCAAAAAGATGACGCTCCGCACCCTTCATTACCTCCCCGCTGTCCGTACAGCCATCCAAACGCTCTCCAACATCGAGCACTTCTCCTGCGACCTCCGCCTCAACGTGTCCTTATTCGAGAGCCTCGCCGCCCTCCCCCGGCTCCGTTTCATGGACCTCCGCTGGCTCCCCACAAACGCCACAGCGACCGTTCCCCCCGACTCGCAGAGCTTCCCCGCCCTCGACGGCCTCCGTATCTCCGGCACCCTCTCCTCCATCCGCGCTCTCCTCCCCCTCATCTCCTCCCCCACGCTCCTGTCCGTCCGCCTCGTCGTCAAAGACCTCGACCTCCACACCCTCAACGCCGACCTCTTCACCCTCCTCCTCCCCCCTGCCATCCCCGCGCGCACCTCCTCCCTCGGCCTCGCGCATTTCAACTTCTCCGGCCCCTCGCGCAACAGCGCCTACACCACGCCGCAGCTGTGCCTCGAGATGTCCGCGTTCGCGCCGCTGCATGCGTGCAGCGCGATGCAGACGTTCCGCGTCGACGTCGATGCGGCGCAGCTCGTCTTCACGGACGCGGATGTAAGGGCTATGGCGCAGGCGTGGCCTTTGCTCAGCGTGATGATCATCGCCCCCCCGCGCGCCAGCCCGCATCCCGCGCCCGACGTGCATCTGTACGCCGCCCTCTGGGCGTTGGCCACCCACTGTCCGCGCCTCCGGCAACTTGGGATCGAGGTCGACGCGGAGGTCACGGAGGCGTTTCGTGTGGGAAAGGACGAGGAAGGCAAGGACACGGACGATGCAGGCAGCAGCAGCAGCAAGCACGAGGTCGTCATGGAGGATTTGACGCTCTACTGCTCGCCTTGCGGGTCGGACTCGTCGCTCGTCGCTGACTTTCTGAGGCGCGCGTTCCCGCGGCTCCCGGCGAGTGCGTTCCATGCGTATGCGATGCGGGAGCGGGAGGCGGATAAGGGGAGGTGGGCGATGGTTGCAGCGCTGCTTGATTCACCTTAGAGAGTCGTTCGTTCAGTTTGTGCGTATGCGAGCCCGGTATCTTACTCATCTACGTCTAGTACTCAAATGGGCAGAATATTCAGGTCCATATCTCATGTTATGCGTTGTCTTGAATGGATTCTATGCATCTACCGCGACGATATTGTAACTACATTCTTCGCCTTGCGGGGGCCATTTCTCGTCGCCGATTTTCGCAATCGTGCGTTCCCCATCGTAGACAAGACTTGTTCTACTTTGACTTATCGATAACTTACATCGACTTCCTTTCTACTATACAGCCATCATCGCAGCGTACTTATCCATCGTAGCCCTAGCCAGGATCAGCCGACATGACACACTAACTCGTTCGAAGGGAACACTCACCGATGGGTCGCCACGGAATCCTTCCTGACTACGGATTGCAATACCCACGGACACACTCCCCTCAGCGTCTCATTCACCCGCGTCCTCCCCGCCCCCAGGTCTTCCAGCTCGCGCACCTTCCACACGCGCACCCCCGCGCCCTGCACGGCGCTCTCGTACACCGCAATCCGGCGCGCGGGATCGAGGACCTGCCACGACTTGACCGTCACCGTCTGGCTCACGAGGCCGAAGAGTACAGGCACGCGCTCGATGACGGTGAAACAGTCCCGCTGCAGCACCTGCACGTCGTCGTCCTCCTCCTTCTCGCCAACCTCGCAGGCCGCAAGTGCGCTGAGGACGGGCAGTCCTTCGCCCGCCAGCGCCGCGCGGACGTCCAGCCGCACGTAGTCGGTATTGTGGTGGATGAAGTCTGCTGCGGGCTTGAGCGAGGCGTCGCGCGTCCCGACGAGGAAACGGGCGATCGCGGGCGCGTCGGCGGGGAGCAGTACGCTCCTGACAGCCTCGAGGGTGCTGGGAATCACCACAGAGTACACCGAGCTGAATTGCGGTGTCTGCGGGAGGAAGCTTATAGTCGAACGCCGAGAGTACGCGTATGATTCCTCTCTGAGCTGCGCCAGCTCGTCCTCGAGGAACCCGCAGAGAACATCCGGTTCGTCGATGAGGTCCTTGTCAGTGCAAACCGCGAGATTGACTTGTCCGTTATAGCTGTACACCGCGACTGCGACGCCGATATTATTTAGGCCGAGAGGATGGCACCGGACGTTATCGATTGCGATCCCGTCGAAATGGAGTGCGCCCGCGGGACCCTTCATGTTACTGACATAGCACGACACCGTCTTCGCGTCGGTAGCGATCAGCTTGAGGCGTGTCTGCGTCTGCAGTCCCCCGACGACGCCAGAGAAGAACGCAGCCATCCGAACGCGGTACCCCGCTTTCGCCTCCCGCATCGTCTCGCGCACCTGCACATACCGCGCGGTCGGCGTATCCAGATTGAGTGGGAGCGGCACGTTAAGGTCACTGAGATGCGTCCCGAGCACAACACTGCTCGTCCGTGCAGATTCCGCAAACACATCGACGGGAAGCTTGCATTGGACGGTCTGCATCTGTTGGACGTCGTCCCCGTGCGCGCGCATGTACATGCGGAGCGCGCCTGCGACGGCGGCGAGTATGACGTCGTTAACCGTCCCCCCGCCGAAATGGTTTGCCGTGCGCCTGAGCTCTGCGAGTCCCACAGGCTGCTGCATCCACGCCATCGCGACCGTCTCGAGCGGTTCCGCGCGCTTGATCGAGCTGAGAGGCTCTACTGGTCTGTCGAGGTTGCGCAGATCCTTGATATTGCGCGCCGTCTGGGCGAGACGGCTGAGGATTCGGGTTGTCGGGGCGGGAGAAGAGGAAAGGCTGGGGACGGGCGTGATCTCGTCCGAGCAGGCTAGAAGAATATCGGTGACGCCGCGCCCGTCCGTGATCGCATGGTGCACACGTGTAAACAGGACGCTTCCGCCTTGCGGGCGGTGGATGATCGAGACGTCCCATGGCGGACGCGCGGGATCGATGGGTGCTCTACTTAATCGCTCGATGAGCTCGCGTAACTCGATGTATCCACTCCCCGGCGCGAGTCTATATTCTCGGAGATGCGCATCCACATCGACCTTGGTGCAGCGTTCCCAATACGGGGCGTCAGAAGTAATGAGGACGAGGCGGTCGGACATGCGGGGAATGGTCAGGAGGCGGGAGGTGATGAGATCGGTGGCTTTGGCGAGGGAGAGGGTTCCGCTGAGCTCGATGGTAGCGGGGATCATCGGATCTCGCATGCCAATGAGCAAGCGGTCTTGCTTGGGAATAACGTCCTTGAGAGACCGTTTTGTTCGATGCTTGTAAAGAACGTACAACCCTAAGCATATTAGCAAGCGCCGAGAGCCATGGATTGTAGCGCCAACTTACCTGGACCCCAAATTGTGCCTAGGGCTGCGCGAACCGAAACGCTGGGTGCCAATGAAGTGCGATATAAAACGATGTAGACCAATACATTGAGCAGAGCTAACGAGAAGCCAATCGTCGAAAGAGTATAACCTGCAGCAAATAATGAGTATCGAAGCGGCTCCAGTCGAATATAGACTATTCACCCGACTCTGGGAGCGATAGTGCTTTCTCGAATTTCCCGGTTTTGAGGTAGCAGGTATAGTACCAGTCCATGAAGCTTGCAACATCCTACAGAAACGGTATACGTCCCGGATCGAAAAGAACAGTCGGAGACCGACCAGCGAAATTCTAGCCGGGAGCGTCTTATCTCCGAGTGACTTGGGGATGAGACCCGCTGGAGTGCTGGACGTTACCAATCGCCACTCTGTCCGCCCATTGGGTAGCTCCGTTATCTTCTCGACGCAGGCGTAACGACCCTTGACACCACGGTCCTCTTTTGCGAGAAGCTCTTCGTCGCCAGGGCCAGTCGAGTCAATCGGAATGTGTACCACCCAGCTGACGAGCATTTAGGTCTTCACCCAGAAGGAGAACAAAGATTTCTCACCCAGTTCGCAGTGTGGATGGCTCTAAATGGGTAACCTGCAGGACCGTAAAAATTCGCGGAGACAAAGGCGTTGGAAATCCATATAAAATGGTCCATATCGACGCAGTCGGCGAGAGTGTTTTCACCAAGGTGACCTTCTTAATTTCATAGATATATCTGTGAGCGCCGTCAATTGTCCGAACCTTTGAGAATAAAGACCACGCGCGCACTGGTCATTGAACGCC
This sequence comes from Mycena alexandri, assembly GCA_029233265.1. Taxonomy (NCBI): domain Eukaryota; kingdom Fungi; phylum Basidiomycota; class Agaricomycetes; order Agaricales; family Mycenaceae; genus Mycena; species Mycena alexandri. The sequence goes on along the minus strand of JARJCM010000339.1, from coordinate 78,878 downwards.
TTCTTCGCGGGCATCCATTGGTGGCCCAGGATGGCCCAAAATTGGTCAAAGGGCACCGAGTGACGGCTAACGCGTGAGTGCCACGATAAACCATCCGGGAGGACTGCGTGCGCGGTTTGCACCAGATCGTTGTGGTACGCTTTCCCCAACTTCCACGACACTGATTCTTCAAGGAGTGATTTTGCCGCAGAAATTATGGCACCATCCGCAGGAATTTCTGGGAAAGCGTCAAAAGGGTGTAGCAGATTATTACGACTACTCACCGGAGGGTCTGAGAGGCGTAATATTGAGAGTCAGAGTCGGCATACGTTCGTGGTTGCCTGTAAAGACGATAGTCAAGAATCGACTGGATATTTGATGAGTGCAACTGAGAATCTGAGATGAAACAGTGCGCGTCCCGCACAGCAACAGCGCGTTGGCATGAGAGAAGAGCGAAGAGGTCGGCGAATGAAAGCCCGGGCCGAGCCGCAATTCAAATCCTCCATCATTCATGATTCCGTCTCCCGTTCGTCAGAGCTGTGCAGTGTTGCGGTCGAGAACGTCTGTGTCGCGCACTTGCGAGGGCACGGACTGTGAAGAGGGAAACCTAATGATGTCCTCCGATCTCTCCAAATAAAAATTGCAGGAGAATACAGGTCACGCCTTCGCATTACGATCTCGCGTTTGGACCGATCTCAAGTCGCTCGAATTCGGTGGGTTCGCGACTATTGAGTGTGTCTCCAACTTGAAGCGCCGAAAAAAACCTCATCTTGATCATCGCAAGGGGGATCGGGATTCGAACTTGAAAGGAGGGCCCTTCAATTTATCAAGCAGCAGATGCAAGCTCCACCGTCGATGCTGTTCTCGCCGGTCTCTTGTCTACTCCCTAAGGATGCCCAGTGGAAGACCACAAAGTTCCAGAAGAGTCCGCCTATGTCGTATCTGGTCGCGCTTGCGAACGGCCCTCTCGCATACTTGGAAAAATCAATTGTAATGCCGCTGAGCGGGAGAACTGTCCTTCTTCGGGTGGATGGTGGGTCTTCCTCGTAGTCGTCTCAACTCGTCGCTGATGGATTACGGTCCGTAAGCAACGCCCGATATTCTCGACCAAGGGGAATTCCGCCTCGAAGTAACTGCAAAGGTATTGCCTCTTTATGAGCAGATACTCGATCCTAAGAAGGCTGATATTCTGTCTCGCAAGATGGTGGCTAGAGTACTTAGTCACGAAGTCGCTCATAGTATATGGTAAAATCATCCATCTCTCACAATTGCACACAACTCAAAGGCGTAACAGGTTCGGTAATATAACCACCATGGAGGTCTGTCTAATTAAAACTAAGCAGTTCCTGTTGACGCCGGTATGTAGTGGTGGGACTATCTTTATCTCAACCAAGGTTCGTTTCTACTACGAATATTTTACTGATGCGACGAAGGATTTGCGAGCAAGGTGAGTCTCCTTGGGCGGTCGCATCTCCTATTGAACAACTCCCTCGGCTGCCTTTAGATTGGCGAAGTCATTATGATTGGCGAGTTATCAGTCTACTCTTCGCATGGTCTGATGTACTTAGTAATCTTTTCTAGACAAGTAAGTTCTCAGTTTAACCGCAGTCGCTTGCTTGGCTTGACGCGCACAGGCTCTTCCCAGAATGGGAGGTCAAGTCAAACTTCGTGAACACTCATTATATCGAGCATTGTCTGTCGATGCCAAACGCTCCTCTCATCCCATTGAAGTTGAATGTCCCGACGCAAACTTCATCAACCAGGTGAGTGCGACTCGCACATTCCACTCCCCATCTCAGCACTTCGAGTACGACAGATATTCGATGGTCTGTCCTATTCTAAGGCTGCTGCTGGTGTGCATTTTTTCTCGACTCCAATCAGGTTCGAATTCTGAATGCTTTTGGTACCAGTGCTCCGCATGCTTTCGGAATATGTCAATTCTTGAAGGGAGTTTCCGTCTACTTGAAGAATCATCTCTACGGGAACAACGTTACCCGCGATCTATGGGACGGTATCTCAGCTGAGACCAGTGGGTTCTTCGTCCTAGCGAAATATGCTAGATCTAACCTCGCGATAGGGCAGGATATTCCCTGTCTAATGAATGATTGGGTCTCCAAGGTGGCGCAATCTTGGAGCCCAATATTCTGCGTGCTGACTTTTCGTTCAGATTGGCTTTCCTTTGATTACTGTTACAGACGGCACCCCCGAGACGGAGGAAAATAAGACTATTTGGTGTGTGGTTTTGGATAGGTAAACCTGCTTTCTCTATAATCCATTCATCAGGAATGTTACACTCCGAATTTTAGCGGTGCTCGGAGAACGACGACCAAGTCCTCGTAGATAACAAGGCTATCCTCGAGGAAAGGGAGAAAACCTTCCCTATTGACTTCCCTATTGACACCACCAAGATTTTCAAAATGCAGGGACCGTCGGATTCTGTAATTCGCACTTTCTTTCCTTGATCCTCTTCTGATTCTGTGTTCAAGACCGTGTCCTATATACTGCCGAACGCCTGTCGAAGATTGCGACGGCGGCCGCCAAAGCGAACTCTGTTTTCTCGCTGAGCGACCGAATCGGTCTGATGTACGACGTTGCAGCGTTGTCGGACCTGAATACTGGCAATGACACCGAGATCCCCTCCAATCTCAGAGTCGCAATATTCGTGGCGGTATGTCCATTGATTATCTTCCTTCCATCCTGAACCTCATCGCTACTTCAGGCTGTTAAATATGGTGGCAGGGAGGAGTTTGATGCTCTGATCAAAATTATCGAGAACCCGGTCAACCCTGCGAGTAAAAGCGCCGCCATGTGCGTTTTCTTTCTTTCGTTTTGCCCGCTTTAATCATCAGCTCTGGGCCACCAGTACCGCCATTGGGAAAATTGAAGACTTGGATCTTGTAGAAGAGCTCTTCTCGTACATCCTGACTGGAGTCCCGATCAAGACGTAGTCGGGTTCTGTCAGGGACTGGCGGCCAACGCGCTTTTCTTCCGAAGGTTGGCCCAGTTCTTCAAAGACAACGACGAGTGTCGATCAATGTTTCCTACTTCTTCCTAACTCGGGTTTTAGTTCGTCAAACGATTCGGGGCGAACTCGATGCTCAAACATTTCGCTACTGTAAATGTTTGGCTAAAGCCTGGAATACCCTCTCATCGAGCTCCAGGTTTGCTTCGAAAATCTCTCGATCAAGGAGGATTTAGTCGGGGTTGAAACCTTTTCCAGGGCAAGTCATCGTCTCCAAGATTCTTTACCTGAACGATTTTTTCTGCAGGATAAGGATACAAGCAGGTACAGCATGGCTCTTGCCCAGATTCTCGAGACCATTCGCTCTCGGATCGATTATATCGAGGTGCGAACAGCAGTTTGAAAGATGTTGAACCATTCTCAAAATATCCACAGCGTTCATCCCAGGATTTGTCCGAATGGTTGACCGAGTGGGAGCAGGGATCCAAACTGTGAAGTTTGTGCGATATCAGGCAAGTATTGTAACACAAGACGGTTCGAGCACGTCTCCTACATATATATTTTACCAGGGTGTATTTGTCGTTAAAGTTGCTGAGTTGGTTCGACTGGCGACCTTCGGATTGTCTCGAGGTAGATGAATGTTACCTGGACCGAGTTCAAAGAAAAATGAAGTAATCAAAGCGAAGAACACATACCATAATCTCATCCACCATATACTCAAACTCGGGCGAAATCTCAAGCGACGCTGGGCGTGCTGGCTTGGAAACAACCCCCACGCTGGAAACCTTATATTCGGCGACAACCGTTGCGGCGACGTCGTTCACTTTCAACTGTTGAGTTCAGTCAGTCAAAATAAATTGTTCAAGCGAAAGAAAATCGTACTGTTGAAGAGTACATTTGGAAGTACCACCTATATTCTTTCCCATCCCGCGCAGTAAACACGTATTCCCTGGAATATTTTATGAGAGGCAATTGAATTCACCGGACTGGCCTCGAGCTCACCAATTTAAGGCGCCAACCTTTTCCTTCCGCAAGAAAGTCTCAGGAGAGATTTCTGTACCCCCGAATTGTATGACTCTTTTCCAGCCTATAATATGCCAAGAGAGTGTTGCAAGAAGGCCGAACCTCCCACTGGCGTCGGTCTCCGTGTCGGATCCACTCTGCTCGCGTTGTGGAATGTCGCCGTCGAGACGGCGTCGAATCTCCGTAACAAGCTTATGCACCCTGATTGGTGTGTGCACCTTGAATTGCACAACACCAGCCTCGTCGGAGTAGCTGGCATTGATGGACTTTGCGGTGGAAAGGATGAAACGCATCTTGGTACTGCGCACAGAGTCTGACGTCTTATAATATAGCAGTCGTGGGATAACGTCTGTCAATTAGCTGGCCCGCAGTTCCGAAACCAATAGAGTCTGACGGATGAACTCGGACGGGTGTGAGCGGAGTTCAGGCACACGCTCCATTCCAAATTTGGGAATATTGTTTCTCAAACGGGCTGTTCGGCCAGGCATCACATTTGATCCGAGAGAAATGGGAGAAAAACGTGGTTCAAAGGAACTTGCACACTGGCACGCAGAATTCTCCGGAACCTTCTTGAGAGCTTCTGAAATGCGAGGAGCTCAAGAGGGTTCGATTTCAGTATGACCTACATTAGGATCTGAATGTGAGATGACGGCGACTGAGCGCACCTCAAGCCAGACGGCACCCGGCAGGTTTGCTGCATTTGCAAGAGAGGTTCACATTGAAAAGCTTGCTAGAAAATTTGCGCTCATGATCATCCTTGCCACTATACACTGCAGGAGGTGTCGCGGCGAGCGGGAGTGAAGAAAGATGAAGGGCGAAACCAAGAAGCCGCTTAGAAGCGAGCCAGTTGGCACGCGATGTGACTGTTGGCGATTTTGCTCAATCGCGTCCCGAATACTTTAGTTAAAATGCGCAGAAGGTAAAATAAAATTCTTGACTGTTGAGTTGCGTCTGACTTCAGTTCGCAAGTTAAACAGCGCACTTCAACTGCACAGGACACGCATCATGAATATGCCTCAATAAAATACAATTACATGTGTCCTTAGAATCCAGCAGCTTACAGGTACTTGGCAAACCATTCAACGGATGCCTTGAATGCGCCCTCCTTGCCAGCTTTGACCTTTGGATCGCTTATGTCACCGCGAACAGCGAAACCATGACTGCAACCTGGGAAATATTCCCTGTGGTATCCCGGTGCAAACTTCCCACCTCCAAGAATGGCATCAGCCTGCGCCTGAGCCTCGAGGGGGAATGCTTGGTCGACTTCGCAGCTATTGATCAGCAGGGGGGCTTTGGCCACAGTCGCGTATTTCTATTCCGTACGTTAGAACCCTGGATTGCAGAGAAAAAACGAGTGCAGACCTCGAGATCGTCTGGAACCACGAGACGGGAGGGATGCGAGACAGCCGAAACAGACAGAATTCCATCGAAGGCCAAATCAAAAACGTAGCGCGCTAAGAATCGACGTGAGATGGATTTTTGCTATTCAAAGCTGGCACTCACCTCCGAAACAGAAACCTGCCCCAGCGAATGCGGTTGCACCCTCTTCCTTGAGTGCGCCGATGACTTTATCGATGATAGGGCGAACCTCCCCAGGCCCGTGGGAGGCAGACCATTTCTGGCGGTCGAAGTCGGCCTGCGGGATGTACGAGTGAGCTTTCTCTCGGGAACAAAAAGAGGTGGTAAACTGTACGGGAGGGTTAACGAGAATGGGATCGCCACTGAAAAGATCAGGGACGATCGTCTGCAAGAGCTAAGTCACAATCACTCATTCGAGAGAAGTGTAATTCTACCTTGAATCCGTTGCGGGCAAAATCGTCGGCGAGTAACTAGTCGATCGATGTAAGCCTTGAACGGGAAGGTCGAGGATCATAGACTCGCACCCGATTGTTTTGTAGAGCGAGTCCAAATATATCAGTTAGAAAGACTAAAACCTTATCCGTAGGATGCGCAATGGTTGGCGTCGCAATGTAACACTCGATGCCCCCGATCTTTTCGATTTTGCCTACATTCCGTTGGAAACTGTGCATCTTTGAAGCGAAATCGGGAGCCAACCTTCCGGTGTTCCATCGTGCGTGACAGCTATACACTCAGTGTAAGCGATACTGAGGATACAGCGGTCCTACGGTGACAATGCCCACCAATGAAGCAGTTATCGCAGAAACTCATGGTGGTACGAGACGGAACGGACCTCCGCGATTATTTGATGAATCATGACCTTGATCATGACCGTGACGCAATTAGGTACCCATATTTGGATTAAATGTATAATCTAATCTAATCGCAGACTTGCAAGTTGAATATTGCTCTTTCAATCGCAATTAGGCGTTAAACCAGGTGCGGGAGTTTGAACATTTAATATTTTCAAGTTCTCGCAGCTCTTGCTGAAACATTAACAGGGTCGGCACCAGTAAGATGGGCGGAAGGGATGTAGAGGGTCGGGGAGGATGGGTTGTGCAGAGGAATTACTTTTGTCGCTCGCTTCTCCTGTGGTTGAAGAGGATCTCGGAAAGGGTGTTTTCTGGAATCCACTGCTTACCTTGACGCGGTCTCCGGGCTAAGGCGAGCGTTTTTCGGACGCGAGCTGACCAAAAGCACGAAATTGGTTTGTGGTACTAGTTTACGCGATGCCATGATTGAAAAAAATTGCAGTCTATTTGAGCGTGCTAGCACTCGTTTCGCCGTGGAATATGGCCATCGAACTCCCCAGCATCCTAGCCCGTTTTGCCATTCTCTCAATACCGACTCAACTTTGAAGAGATTGTCAGCATAACTTTGGCTCGTACGTGTCCTTGTCATGGGGTGAGATAGAACTGCGCAGCGCAGATTGGAAGGATGTGGACCGGGTGGACGCGGGAGTAGACCCTCACGCTGCTAAATATTTGGACGGGAGGCCATAATAATATACAGGATAAATACGACGCGGAAAAACAGCAGGAAGAAAGATAACTGCAGCAACACGTTAGAGCATTCGAAACGGATGGAAGGCACGAAGACCTACCATTACGACGCGTTCTGGGATGCCCTAGCTTTACGTGATGAACGCACGGGCTTCTCTTCGACCCGAACCCGCTTCCGGCTATCGTCGCTCTCGCTATCCATTTCGGACGCATCCCGCTTCTTGGGGCTCAGTCTGGCGGGTGGAAACGCGGCAGGAACTGGGACGACGACGTTGGCAGAGACACGGCTGCGCGTCCGTGCAGGTGTCGGTGGCATCGCCGACTTGGGAATGGCTTTGACGGTCGAGGCTCTAGAGCGGGTAAGAGTCGACGACCCAGAAGCAGAGGGTGCGGACGCCTTGGGAGCCTTGGGCTCGACGTTCTTTTTGGATTTTACAGATGCGGAGGGCTCTGATAGGTCGTAAAATGAGAACAATGTTTCAGGACAAGGATAGTGAGTGGACGTACTGGAGCCACGTTTTTGTGTCGACGATTCCGCCGCTGGTGTGGCAGCGGGCGGTGCAGTGGCAACGAAGGGTGCGTCTTGATTTGAGGTGACGATTTTCCCCTCGACTTCGTCCCATTCTGCAGACAATGTCAGGAATCAAACAGATTCAGATGGGAACAGAAAACATACCCTCAATCTTGACTTCGACCTCCTCCTCCTTCTTCACCGGCCCACCGTCGATGTCGAGCGTCCGGATGGTAGCCGTGACGTTAATGTCGCGGGCTCTGTCGGCCCCAGCAATGACAGGTTGGCCCACACTTGCTGCCTGAGCGAGGCTAAGCCTTGGCAGGTGGGGATGGACAGAGAAACACCTACATCGACCTTGAGTTCGATACACTTTTGCTTTCCGTCCCCGGTGATAATGAACAGGGATCCGGAGATCATCGTCTTCAGGACGATAATAATGCCTTCGCAAGTGATGGCGTAATTGCGTTGGCGCGGCGATTTGCCGCTGCTCCGTGTGGAGACTTTCTTTGATTCAGAGAGGACGGCCGACATTTTGGAGGATTATAGCAGAGATGGTAGTCGGTGAGAGGGCGGGTTAATGAGGAGGTCACCAAACGGCTCAATTTATAAGCGACACTCTTCCATTGTTCTCGTAGCCGAGCCGAGTCAACGTCAAAGCGCAGGCCAAAGCACTGGCTGTGCAGAACCGTCTGCGGGAGTCTTCTTATCTGGCGTCACAGGCCCAAGCTGTGATTGGTATGGAGGACGAAGGTCAAGCACACGGAGTCTCCAGTCAAGTAATTGTCTTCATAAGCGTTTGAAAAATACAATAGATGACCCTAGATGACCTTTGATCGATCTTGCAGAACCCAGTTTGAGACACTTATTCTTCCCAGAAACTTAAGAGTAGGACCTCTGCCGAGTCTACGTCGTCGAGCAAGAGGATTGGGCTCCTCGAACAATTGGATGTCGACTGACGTGCCCTCCAGGTCCAAGGCAAGTCCCAGATAGTAAGCCGCATCCTTACTTGACCAGATCTAGATTCATTGCATGGATAAAGCAAAGAGAAAGGAACAGAAAGGAACGACAGAGGAATGACCAGGGAACGACCATTTCGGACCAAGGAAGGCGACACAAGAGGAGATATAAAAAAAAACCATCATTTGTTCATCATTCGGCCCGGGGCCGGCGGCAAACGCGCACACGTGAATCAAGCGCGAACCAAGCGCGAACAATGGGCTTCAAGTCTTCGTTCAGGCCCGGGCTCGTTCAATTCATTTAAGAGGGTGCTACTATGCCCAGGTATGCCAGTGCATCCCATTCCGAATTTATTTACTGGCCATGGTCCAATGGTAACTCAACTCAGCATCGGTCGTTCAAGTGCTCAAATGCTCAAGGTCCATGCACCTGGGCTTCGGTGTATGTATGTATACATACATCATACTCATTCCTTTATTTACATATACCCTCAATAGTCCTTGAACCCAAACTACTCGATCGTTGAACGGTACTTCAACTTCACATGGTACTCGTCGTGAGTTCATTTCAATCATCCGTTGACTTATCACTGACATTTCCATCGATGCATATAGATTCTCAAAAGTCAACATACCTTCACTTGAACGCCAAAACCATGCCAGGTATGTCAGGCCGTTGTAACTGTAACTTAAGGTATCCACCTCCGAGTCACCATTCAATGTTCCGCTTGAGTCGTACTCAAACAAGACTTTTACATAGTGCTGGCAAGGTTCGGTTCGAAAATCGGTCCGAACCTGAACCGAACCTGAACTAAACGCGATTTTCAGGTTCAGGTTCGGGCAGCCCCTGAACCGAACGCCGCGTTCAGGTTCGGCGTTCACGCCTCAAGCCGCTTGAACCGAACCCCGAACCGAAAGAAGGTAAACTAGTGAACTTTAGACATATTTTGGGCATTTGGTGGTGAATTCCGACCTTCCTTTCCGTAGTTCTATGCAACATTTATACCTCTGTACTGCAAAGTTTAACCCATATTTGATTTCACCTCGATCTCACGACCCTCCCGGCTAATTTATCAATGCAGAATTTTTCAACCGTGGGATTTTGTTGATTTAAGGGCCATTTAGGCTCCGGAGGCGACTCTAGATGCAAATGACACAGTAAGTGTCAAGAAACATCCAGTACCTATCTTCATGGACGACTTTTTTCTTCCCCGAGGAGGCCGAATTTTGCTTAGGTTCGAACCCGTTCGAACGCCGAACCGAACCTGAACGCAGGTTCAGGTTCGAGGTTCAGGGGGTGGCTGAACCGGACGCGGCGTTCGAGTTCGGCGTTCAGGGAAATGTGCCCTGAACTCGAACCGAACCGAACCTTGCCAGCACTACTTTTACATGAGCTCCATGAATGCGTGGAATGTTTTTAGAAGGTTATTTGCTACGTAATATAACATGGTATGCATTCGTTCATTGATTCTCGAGTAGGATTTCAACCCCGGGCATCTCGGGGATGAGTTAAAATCATCCGTGTATTTTGACTCTAGGTAAGTTTCCTTTCGTTATTGAGATGTTATGTGGCGTGGATGATCGTTCCTCGTTTGGTAGGTTCGATTCTGAGATGGGCAAGATGACCGAGTCCAACGTTGTCTTGGACGAACTCGTAAGTCCATTTTTCTCTTCCATTCAACTCAAAGGGTCCAACTAATCATTAATTGATTCAGGACCTCGCTCGTTCAATACTTTATTCAAAGCTCAATGGTAAGCGAGCCGTTGTCGTATTCGGGTTCAGGTCAGTTCCTCGTGGAGCTGACCTTGAATTTGACAGCCAGTTCTATTGTGATGCCCTGAACGAGACTCGTGCACCGCTCACATAAGTTCGGTGAGTCTTTCTTCGTCTACAATCATTTGCTCATCGGAGGGCAACTGCTTTGTCAGTGGTTGGTTCAACTTGAAGACTGCTTCCAGTTTGAAAACACTTCTGTCAAATCGGTCGAGTTGTTGAAAAAATCGACAGGCTTTTTACCTTACCTGTCTAGCGTTTTCTTCTGCTTTCGTTTCGCCCACAGCAGAGGTACTTAGACGAAGCGACCTTGATGCGACGTGTGCACGTTATCGTGGCTTGTTTGGTTCCAAGGATGATCGAGCCGGGGGATGCCGATCACCACTTGCTTCTTCCCCTGTCCTGGAATTTTATTGCTGCTACTGAACACTACACGCGCAATTCTCTCGCTTTACAATAGGGTGTTTCATAATCAAAAATCCGACCCCAACTTGTGCCGCAACTTGTGCCTCAACTTGCCAGAAGTTGAGGCAGAAGTTGGGGCATGAAATCGGAGTTGGGACTGAAATCGTGCGTTGCAGCACGACTTGACGTCCAACTTCTGCCCCAACTCCGTGCCCCAACTTCGGCTAATCTGCCATTTGGGCCTCGATCACGCCGCTCCGGATACACATCTCTGCCTCAACTCCGGAGTTGAGGCAAAGTTGCTGGCTCCGGTGTTTCACGAACAGACCTCCAACTTGTGCCTCAACTTGCCCCAAGTTGAGGCAGAGTTGAGGCAGAAATCGGGGCACAAGTTGGGGTCTGATTTCTAATTATGAAACATCCTAATGGCTACGACTACTACCGCTTACTTCTACCCATTCGCATCGCCGCAGATCCCCAAGGGATTCAGAGACGGACCATTCCACGCTGATTATCTTCCGCCTGACGGTCCCCTAAAGAAATCCGAAATCGTCTGCTCTTAGACGATGGCCAATCTTTGGCCAACTTTCAATCACTCCATTTGACCCATTCTCAGGCTCCCAATTCCTGTCAATACCGACGCAACTTCCAGCCCGGGCCGAGACGCATATGCAGCTATACTTTGGTTGCACACTACCCAGCAGGTGCCGATAGAGAAATTTCTGGACCAGGTCGTTCCTGCGCTGGTGAAATGCTACAAAGCAACATCGTTACCCTTCGACAGATGGGACGATCCGCATGAAATTTGCCTCAGCACGTTGGAAATTGTGTTCCCTTCGGTGGACGATGCATGGATCGAGCTTAAGCTAGCCAGTCCCATGTTCTGCGAAATTGTGGACTGTATGGGTGAGTCTGAGCTTAAGTTTACCCGGGTATTTTTTTCTCAATCCTGAATTTACACAGACGAGTTGGTGCCTACAAAAGTAACTTATACAAACTAACTTACCCAGCCATAAGTTAACTTGACCTAACTTATGGCTGGGTAAGTTAGTTTGGCAAGTAAAGTTAAGTAAAAGTACAAGTTTTTGATGCCATCTGATCCTATAAGTTACTTTGTTTGATCTAACTTGGCAGGTAAGTTGATGGCAAGTAACTTGTGCCGACGTTAACTTAAGTAACCTGTGCCACATTTTTTTGAGTTACCTTTTACCACTTGAGCTCCAGTCACCCAGCCGTGATGCGAATACTCCACATGCGCACCCTCTTGCGCAATCCGCTCGGAACAAGCTCGGAACCAAATCGGTCAGTACCAGGGTTTTGCGCCACACAGTTCCAGAATATTGTAGTGAGAGGTATGGAATCAAGAGTAAGTCAAGAGTATCATTGTCTACTGATACCTCAGTGTTGATAAAAACACTCTTACCCGCCGGAAAAATCAACAATGTTTCAAGTTTTGGCCACTTTCGAGTGTTGACCACCTGCTGAACAGCGAAATCGACTTGTCTGAGGCCATTAAATCATCACATTGGGTTTTATTCCCTCAAGAATTGCTTCACTCCCTCAAATTACATTTGCTTACGACTGGCATTCACGAGCATTAATCAATTCAACCGTGAGAACGGCGCGCCCGGGCGTAAGACTTGAGCCCGAACCTCACCTTGAGCAGCAGCCACACCCTCGTCTCGTCTATTGCGGTCACACAAGGTATAGTGTCAGCCCTAATGGATATTTCTGTGTTGCTGCTTGCGTAGTTAATGAGATGCACAACCCGTTGTGACCACTCACCGAAAGGTGGTAAGTAACTTCAAGTAACTTAGCAGCACATTAACTTTGGTGTGTTTTACTCTGAATAACCTCAACTGTGGACCAGCATGCTACAGACCTGGGTTCAATGGCGAAGTTGATCCGTCCGTACAGAGATGTATATGGAAAGTCTTGAGCCAAATAACCTTGACTTCTCTGTTGGGGTATGACATACAGCCGTGGCTTTACTACAGTGACAAGAGAGGTGTGAACGCGGGAGTTGTTCAATGGAAACTTGCTCCGAGGACTAGAGTTGGTGTTGGCCAAACTGTGAACAATGGAGTCAAGCCTGGGTCTATGAATGGACCTTGTGCACCGTCACTTGGCCAGTGCTCACCTTACCGGGGTTCTGTGTCTAAGTGGGAGACAGGGTAGCACGAGACAAGGGGCAAGTGAACCAACTCCGAACCAACTCAATGCCGAACGGAGAGCGAGGGAAATATGTCAATGAGGCGTGGGAGTGAGGGGAGTGCATCAAAGTTGTGGTTGATTCTGAACTTGAGGCCGCCCTGCTTCGAGGGGCTTGATTGCACAGGCACGTTAATAGCCGTGGCGGAGTTTGAAATAAGTTAGTTTTACCACGCGTGGGAAGAACTTAAGCTAACGTACGGCAGAGATGCCGAAGGGGGTAAGTAAAGGTAAGTTAGTTTGCATAAGTTACTTTTTACGCACTCAGACGAGTTTGGTCAGTGTTATGATAGATTGGCCGATGCTTGTTCGGGCTGGGTTAAGGTCCTGGCCGCGAAAGACCACAGTAAGCTTTATCTTCCTGCTGCTGCCGCCCAAGCTGACAGCAGCAGTGGCTCGCTTCATTTGCGAATCATTTGGTGGCCCATCTTCAGCTACCAACTCAGTCTCAATCCCGAGTTCCGGCTCCTCCTCAGGGTCCTCCTCGGCGCAATCTCCTGACTCGTCCCCGAAGCTCGACGGTACCGCCCAACCTCTCACGTCGATTCCCATCCTCATCCATACGGACCATTTGAACTCGAATGGCGGACGCTCAATCCCCCAACCCGCTCGTCGTCGAAAGATTCAATATTTATTAAATAATGCTGGCGACGCCAACTTGAAGTTGTCTGTGTATTTTATGAGTTGAATGCAAGATAATTGGATTTCTGCCGCGCCCCCAATCTGCGTCGAGTTGACTATTTTATTTTGTATTCAAATTCTCAACGTAATGTTACAGGTTGGCGCACGAATTTTCCGCTTCCATTCTCCCCCGAGCTGCCTTTGCTGGATTTCGATGAGGCCGGACCGAATTAAAAGTCAATTGTTTCAATCTCGAGTGATTACGCGCACGTATGGTCCTAAGCCAAGACCATAATAAGGCAGGCATTCTTGGAGGTAAACACAGCGGGAAGTCTGACCTGGACACGAGGACACGAATACAAGGCTTGCTTAGCGCGATCGGTGAGCCGTCGAAATAACGACTCGGAAGTGATGAATCAATTGGACATTTGAGTCACGGTTACGATAAGTGGAAGATAAGGTAAAATGGACTTACTTCAAGTCGCGGGTTCGGTGCTTCAGTTTTAAGGGTGCCTGAGCTGACATCGTCAACTTGGCACCTATCGAATCGAATCCGCCAAATAGCCAAATCACTTAAATAGATAAGCTTCAAGTCGACGTACGATGGTAAAGTTGAGGTTGGTTCGACACATCCCTGAGATACCCGAGATGCCCGAGGTTCAATTAATCCTACTTGAAGAATTAATAAACGAACGCATACCACACACCGAAGACTTTGAAAAAACTTTCCAGGCACAGTGCATGGAGCCCATGCAGCTAGAATACCGCTGCTGACAGGAACCATAGTAAGGTAGAGTGTAGTTGCGGTGCTGCGTGTGGAAGAGAAGGAATTTGTGATGAAATGAAGCTTGTGACCTATATTCATTGCCGGCACCTTTGCGAAAGAAACGTGAAAGTATAAGGGTTTTGACATCAAAATAAAGAACAGGATCCAAGCCGTGACTCGGAGAATGGACTTAGTAAACCAATATTGAAAGCTGGAACCAAAGAAATAAAAAATGTGCGTGCTTCAAGTTCCGAGTGAAGTGGATTGAAGGAGAGAGGCATTTAAGACAAATCCGGATCGCCATGGTACTGTACTGCTGCCAGCGTGTGCGCGTTCAAGGTTGTGGTCGAGAACAAAAGTGAGGAATGCAGTGCCAAGGCGGTGCTATCGGGCTTAAATGGCCCGATCCGAGCCGCCAGCAACCGTTACTCCGCCCGTCCTCTGCATCTCGACTCCGCCTCTATCAGCGTTCTCTTCTCTTCACCTCAACGCCTTCAGACTGCTGCGCAAGATAAATCCAAGATAAATTCTTCTCGGCCGCCGGCGCACAGTGGACCCACACCACCAATACCTACAGCGACATGCGCTCTTCTGCATCAGCGTCGTCGTCAACAACAGCAGGAACAGCAACACCAATTACCAGTAACAACAGAATCCTCACCACCACTCCGAAGCACAATCGTCACAATTAGTACAAGCGGGAGCACGACTGGCACCCAGCCGCCACCGAGTACATGTAGTAGCAGTGGCGGCAGAGGAGGCGTGCGCCGTCGTCTCTCGCGCGTGCCTGGGAGTTTCAGGAGGTGTGTGCATCCGCGTCTATTTCTTCTTTCTTCGTATTGGATTCCTTTCGCGTCCTATGGGGTTTTTGAGATTCAGGGTGGGATGGCCATGGGTTGCAGCGGCTGCATCCTGCATCCTGCAGGACGGCAGGCAGCAGCTCGCCCTGCCGATCATCGTTTACCCCCCGTCGGATGTGGGGCGTATGTGCACGCGTCGGAGCGACACTTGTACCGTGTGGCCAGCGCATCGTGCGCGGCGGGGGCGCATAGTCGCCCATGCCCATGCCACCTTCGTCTCGGTCTCTCAGTCGGCGATGCGCCTATGTGTCGCGTGCACGCTCGCACGCAGGATTCCGCTTCCTCGCGGGGTGGCGTCGTGGGTGAGCGTAGACTATTGCGCTGACACCCTCCTTCCTCTTCATGTGCTGGCGACGCGAGGAGTGTGCGTCTCGCCCGTGGAAGTGCGTTATCCCGTGAAAAGACTCGTGCTGGGGATAGTGGGGGATCCCTGCAGCCGCAGGAGCAGACCGCTCGTAGCTCAGGGACTGCGCGCGCGTCGGGGTGCGGCGGGCTTCGTTGTCGTCCGCGGGAATTGTGCTTGCGGCGTTGTCTTCCGGTAAAGATAGGGCATGCACGACGAACGCGGATACAGACGAGTACCTTGCCTAGGCGCTTGTGCCTGTTTCCTTTCCCTTCCCCCCATCCTCCCCTTCCCTCGACCTCTTGTATGCGGTCGCCGGTGGTGTTGGACATGGCGTCGAGTCATCCATGTAGCATTCCTGGACTGCGATCCAGATCCGTACCAGGGGGCTGGAGGTCGAGGATGAGCGCTGAGCACCCTCTCGCGGGATGGCACGTACGCGCATGATTTCCTTCGTCTCGTGTCATCCTTCTCACCTTTGCTCTTTGTACTCCTGCCCGAGCCGTCAAGTCTTAGGGTTAATAATTAAATAGACTAGGATACAAATACATTTTGTGTTGAAACTCTGAGCTACACATCCTCTGGCATATTGATAAAGTTATCAAAGCTCTCTGTGACTCCTTCCATCGCCTCCGCTGGCTCAACTTCATTGATTGCGGTCGCTAGCTGGCACTTGAAGCCAATTTTCCTTCATCGGGGCCGACTGTCAGTCAGACATCAAGCAAGGTTTCTTGAAATTGAATTTAGGGCTTCCATATGGTCTGCGAAGGTAGCCTCAGTTGAAATTTATCCTATGAAGGCAGATTGATTCTCAACCTAAAACACCCCAATTGAACCTATTTCTGGCTACTCCGGTTGATGTTTTTTTCAAGCTAAATGTACAACTAAACAGGTTGGTATGCCCCATTTCATCCTGCTGCAGGTAGACCCCAGGTGATTTTCAACCTCGCTCGGCTCCATAGTGTTGCGAAGTGGGCATATATAATAAGTAAAAGCAATGTCGTTCCGAGGCCTTACATTCGGCTGATTATTACTACGGTGTGTCGGGGACGCTGATTCATCGACATAAACAGCTCGCCGTTTGTTTTTATCCACAGGGGTATGATTGATTCTTCCGAAGTATAGTCGCGGTTCAGGTTGATCCAGCCTCGGGTGAAATCACCGGCAAATATTGCAGTTCACTTTGGTGGCGCATAGAGCGCTAGCTGTTTGTTAAAATGGGAAGGGTTCAGCGGTACACTGTGCACCGGGTGTGTCATTATATAAGTTGTAGGTGCTCGGCATTCGATTGTACGGTTTTCTCTGCATCGTGATCTATGTGTCACTCCGCCGTCAGGTGGCGAAAACATCATGGTCTATGAACTCAATTGAGGATAAATAATTTTGAACTCATTGGCTACATACATGTACCTTCAGGTTGACCTCGGGCATCTCGGACTGGTTCAAACCACTCGTGCGTGAATATTTCATACACACGGCTGCAACTCACTTCTCGGAGTACCCATTATCATTGAACATTTGAACAGCATTTTGAACTCGTGTAAGATCCAAAAACTAAGTTAACCATGGGCGAGACCACTATGCACTTCAACGCTGAACTAATGCTCGGTGAGAAAAAAGTGCGAGTGCTCAGTCCCAATGAACCACCGATTATTCACCCATTTTTTGGTGAAGAAACTGGTGATGTCGAACAAATAAAAACACGGGCAACATCAAAAAATGGGCTACGGGCTAAGAATTGAGCACCCCTACTGGTCTGCATTCTTTCTCCTCTCTGCTCCCGCGGCTTCTACGCCGACGATTGGCGCAAAATTTGAAGAGTATCGGGCATCTTCGGCGTGTTCGATGCCGCAGCCCCAGGTAACAAATCACTCTGTCAGCAAGAACGTGGGCGTGTCCGGTCTACGGACCGCTTCATTCACTTTCCGTCCCATGTCACTTTGACTGTGGCGGCGATAGAAAGGTGGCTTCTAGCAACGTTAACGCGTTACTGCAGAGTCTCTACTTTCAGCACCATCTGGGTCATCTTATTGTCAGCCAGTCATTCCCTTTCTGGTCCGCACGGAGGGAACCTCCGTACTTATCACGTAAAGCTATAATTGGAGTGGGTGTGACAGGGTTAACATCGACAGGATAAATGAATGATGGTACCCAGCATGTGTAATGCACGAGGCACCACGTCCTTACCTTCCACCACCATGGCACAAAACTATTCGCTCCTCAGTCAGTCGGAAGACCGTGATTTCTGTGGCCATACTCACAATCTGCTACTCTAGTTGAAAGTGCAGATAACATTGTGTGGGACTCTGGTCACTTGCGCCGGAATCCAAAGGTTTATGTCACGATCTCACTGGACGACAATCCCATCTCTCGGACTCCAATCTTCAAACGAAGCCTGCAGCCCAAGTGGAACTTCAACTCAAATCTGTGAGTAATTCAATAGACCCGAATGGCAGCCTGATTCAAATGTTCAATAATTTGGAGGTTGTGTCCCTTGACATCTACCATTACACTGCGACTTTACCATCACACACTCCTTCATCGAGAAGATCCTGTCATCGGGGAGTGCAGAATAGGTATTGAAGAGTTGTTGCATCAATGCGGCTCAGGCAAAGGTGACATACCTGCAGTGGGTCTTGCATTTATTTTAGTAGCTTATGCACTACATAGTCGTCCAACTCAAGGTCAAGGCAGATGGCAAGGTCTCTGGTCGACTCTTTGTAGTCCTCGAAAAATCAGAAGTTGCTGCAGGAAGAGCCACAGGTAGGATGGAAAGTGCCCTCGGAACCTCAACCACGGCCGGACCCAACCTTGACCGAATTGATGCCGCTGTAGAAGCGGGGGGTGCTCAAAGTGACTTGACAACTGCACTCAGTGCATGTCTCAATAACCTTGATGTTGTTGTCAAGATCGGAGACAAACTTGCTCAGGCTTGTGGTGGTCTTCTGTGATTAAATATCTTGCTAATTTCCCTTCTGCCAATAGGTTCACCCATACGTGTCTGCAGCTTGGAGCATTTTATCCTCTGTCTACCAGGTACACATGAACATCTCTCTCTTATGGATTAGAAACATTGAGGAAATTTTAGGCTGTGAAGCAGCAGCGCGAAATGGATGAGAAAGTGGTCAAACTCGTCAAAACTATGGCTGAGATTTACTCATTCAAGGATGACATCGATTTTGTGGTTGAAAAAATCCAGATCCTGGAGGAGACCTTGATCAAAATTGCTCAGCAGACTCTCAAATGTGCAAATTTTCTCGAAGAATACAGCCAACCCAAATTTTCGGGTCAGTTAAGTATCTGTGGAGATATATTCCATGCACTGACATGTAATCAGAGCGTGCTATCCGCACAGCATTTGTGAATGACAACCAGAAGAGGATTGATGGCCTCTCCGAGGAGCTAGTGAAACTCAAGGAATCATTCACACATGCATTGAGGATACAACACCTGTCCCTCACAATGGAAATACACGGCACTGCCACCACCATACAGGAGACCGTTGCAAAATTGAGTTAGTCCATACCATATTCTAGATGTACTAGTGGCTTACTAAGGGAATGTAGATAAATCTGAGGAACTCAGAAAGCTCAGGCATATATCTTATGATGCATCACTCCGCACAGGATGCCTTCCAGGGACCCGTGAAGACATTTTGGCTGATATTTCCAACTGGTTGGCGACACCATCCAGTAGCAGCAACATTCTCTGGCTCTCTGGTGTTGCAGGCTCAGGGAAAAGCTCCATTGCAACAACCTTATCTCAGCAGTTTCGTGAAGCGGACCATCTTGGTGCATTCCTATTTTTCACCCGGAATGATCTAGCCAATAGCAATCCAACGGCTGTCCTTCACACCATTGCATACAAATTGGCACAGCTCAATGCTCATTTCTGGGATGCACTCTGCACAGTGATTGCACAAAAGCCTGAGATATTTGATGCCCCCATTCATCACCAATTTGAAGCACTGCTTCGAGGTCCACTGCTCTCTGCAGAGCCTCATATGGGGAGACTGGTTGTGATTATTTTGGATGCCTTGGACGAGTGCTCCAACAATGATTGGCGCAAAAGTCTCATCTCACTTATTACTGATGACTTTCCGACCCTTCCTGTTGGTGTTCGCTTTCTAGTTACTAGTCGTCCGGATGCGGACATTGCAGGTCCGTTTGAGGCGCAACAGCACATTACAGCAAAAACTCTCAGTATCTCGACAGCAACAACTGGGATGGATATTGTTTTGTACATCCACTCACGGTTGGAAAAGATTCAAAGAGAGCACCATAGCATACCCAAGGGCTGGCCAGGAGAATCTGCTGTAACTCAGCTTGCAGGGCAGTCAGGTGGCCTGTTCATCTGGGCATCAACAGCATGCAATTTCATTGAAGGCTTTAATCCTCAGCGGAGATTGAAGAAGTTACTTGCAGGGGACTTTAAGGACAAGAGCCGTCTTGATGAAATATACACCATTGCACTCCAGAGCTGTGGTCCCTGGACCACTGATGATGACTTTGCTCGGGAGACCCGTGGAATCCTTGGTTGCATTGTTCTGGCCAGAGCACCTTTAACTGACAAGGCCATGGACTCACTACTTTCCTTTGAGCCAGGTACCACATCTGGAATCTTGGAATGTCTGGGCTGTGTCATCCATCGGGCCAGTGATCAAACTGCACGAGTGCTTCATGCATCCTTAGGCGACTATCTCATTGACTCCAGCCGATCTGGTAATCATCCTTGGACTATTGAGAGCAGGATACATCATCAATCTTTGGCACTTGGGTGCTTCCATATTCTTGGCAGCCAGCTTCAGTTCAATATTTGTCACCTTGAGGATTCCCACCTCTTGAACACTGAGGTCCCAGACCTATCCAGCCGTTTACAGACATATCTGTCATCTGAGCTATGTTATGCCAGCCAATACTGGGTAAATCATCTTCAGGAAGCTGAACCAACAAAGGCCATTCTTGATCAACTGCGGGAGTTGCTTGAAAACCATTTCCTCTATTGGCTGGAGGTGATCAGTCTACGTGGGCAGGTGAGGGGTGCAAATGAGATGCTTACAACTGCACGGAACTATGTAGCAAAGGTGAGCCTCCAGTGGAAGATGATATGAAATGCTGATTAGAGTGGTTAGACTGGCAGTGATGATCTTAAATTCATATTGCATGATGCACAGAGGTTTGTAGATGGATTCGCACCAATCATTGCTCAAAGCACACCACACATTTATGTTTCTGCCTTGCCTCTCACACCCAAGGAATCACTAGTGCAGAGGAATTTTGGGGCCAGATTTCCAGGTGTTCTGGAGTATAGTTCACCAGAGAGCAGCTGGCCAAGTCTTCAGAAGACACTGACTGGCCATAGCAACATTGTTTTCTCAGTTGCCTTCTCCCCTGATGGAAGGCAAATTGTCTCAGGCTCAGCTGACAACACAGTCTGCCTCTGGGACTCAGAGACTGGGGCTCCACTCGGTGCACCACTGACTGGCCATAGCAGCATTGTTCGCTCAGTTGCCTTCTCCCCTGATGGGAAGAAAATTGTCTCAGGCTCAGGTGATAACACCATCCGCATATGGGATGCAGAGACTGGGGCTGCGCTCGGTGCACCACTGACTGGCCATAGCGGCACTGTTTGCTCAGTTGCCTTCTCCCCTGATGGGAGGCAAATTGTCTCAGGCTCTTCTGACCACACGGTCCGCATCTGGGATTCAGAGACTGGGACTGCGCTCAGTGTACCACTGACTGGCCATAGCTACACTGTTTCCTCAGTTGCCTTCTCCCCAGACGGGAGGCAAATTGTCTCAGGCTCATATGACGAGACAGTCCGCATCTGGGATTCAGAGACTGGGGCCACGCTCGGTGCACCACTGACTGGCCATAGCGACCTGGTTTACTCAGTTGCCTTCTCCCCTGATGGGAAGAAAATTGTCTCTGGCTCAGATGACAAGACAGTCCGCATCTGGGATTCAGAGACTGGGGCTGCGCTTGGTGCACCACTGACTGGCCATAGCAACTGGGTTCGCTCCGTTGCCTTCTCCCCCGATGGGAGGAAAATTGTCTCAGGCTCAGCTGACAAGACAGTCCGCATTTGGGATTCAGAGACTGGGGCAGCCCTCGGTGCACCACTGACTGGCCATATCAATGTAGTTTGCTCTGTCGCCTTCTCCCCTGATGGGAGGAAAATTGTCTCAGCCTCCTCTGACAGCACGGTCCGCATCTGGGATTCAGAGACGGGGGCTGTGCTCGGTGCACCACTGACTGGCCATAGCAACAGGGTTCACTCAGTTGCCTTCTCCCCTGATGGGAGGAAAATCGTCTCAGGCTCAGATGACAGCACGGTCCGCATCTGGGATTCAGAGACTGGGGCTGCGCTCAGTGCACCACTGACTGGCCATAGCGACAGTGTTAACTCAGTTGCCTTCTCCCCTGATGGGAGGCAAATTGTCTCAGGCTCAGCTGACAAGACAGTCCGCATCTGGGATTCAGAGACTGGGGCAGCCCTCGGTGCACCACTGACTGGCCATAGCAGCACTGTTTGCTCAGTTGCCTTCTCCCCTGATGGGAGGCAAATTGTCTTGGGCTCAGATGACAACACGGTCTGCATTTGGGATTCAGGGACGGGGGCTGTGCTTGGTGCACCACTGACTGGCCATAGCAACACAGTGCTCTCAGTTGCCTTCTCCCCGGATGGGAGGAAAATTGTCTCAGGCTCCTCTGACAACACAGTCCGCATCTGGGATTCAGAGACTGGGGCCTTGCTTGCTGCACCACTGACTGGCCATAGCGACTGGGTTCGCTCAGTTGCCTTCTCCCCTGATGGGGGGAAAATTGTCTCAGGATCAGATGACAACACAGTCCGCATCTGGGATTCAGAGACTGGGGCGGCACTCGGTGTGCCACTTACTGGCCATAGCAGCTTGATTAACTCAGTTGCCTTCTCTCCTGATGGGAGGATCATTGTCTCAGGCTCAGCTGACAACACGGTCCGCATCTGGGATTCAGAGACAGGGGCTGCGCTTGGTGCACCACTGACTGGCCATAGCAACTGGGTTTCCTCAGTTGCCTTCTCCCCTGATGGGAGGGAAATCGTCTCAGGCTCAGGTGACAATACAATCCGCATCTGGGACTTGCAGAGGAGGGCGGCCATCAGTGAATCCAACCCATCTGTGCCCAAGGAGAACATTGAACCTTCGCACATGGTATGTTCTCCCTACTTTGTGTTCACTAGTTGCTCACCAGCTTAGATCATTACCTCGGCTATGTTCACAGAAGGGTGGGTAATGGATTCGCTCTCCCGCCGGCTTGTATGGGTTCCGGCTTGGCTACGTGCTCATTTCTGTGGTCCCCCGACTTCACTTGTTATTGCTCCAAATGGACTGATAACACCACCAAACCTCACAAAGTTTGTTCATGGTGTTGACTGGGTGAAGTGTATTGGTGTTTAAGCCAAGATTTCCATGTAGTATATGCTGTATCTCTCCAATTCCGGTATAAATGCTTTTTGACGGAACTGTGCCACTCTGGATACTTTAATGGAACTGCAACTGTGAGCTCCAGCCATGGTACTAAGCCTCAACAACATGGGCAGGTCAGCCCACACCGAGCAGCCATTGAGGCTGGTTGGCTCATGCAGTATTGAGTCCCGAGGTTCGGTGTGTATGTAATTATCTTTGTCCGCTTCATAATCTTTCCCCAAAAATTCATCAACTTGATCAAGAAGATAACCCTCCTCATTATCCATGTCGTTCTGACCCTCATTGTCCAGGGGTTCTTTGACCGGAGGTTCATTTTCCATGTGATGCTGTCAAGGAATCACTTTGGAGCCAAGCAAGGTTGAAATTTACCCGGGGCCAACCTGCAGCCGGATAAAATGTATGGTGGACGGAGTAATAAAACTGAGGTAAACTGTCTGTGTTCTCACAAATTTGGCAGGAACCAAGAAACAAAGTCCACTATTCTCAAAGTGTTTTTCTTTTTTTTTCCAACCACTCTAAAAAAGTTTGGGCATTTGAACAGAAAGTGTTACCTCGGCTTGATCGGCTCTATGTACTGTGCCAGGCTCGGCAGCAATCCAAACGACCATCAGCACTACTGAACCTGCTCCCAGCGGTTCTGACTCTGCTCTTGTTCAGTGCATATCCTGGTAGACTGACGAGTCCGCTCAGCACAGCCACGTATTGGTGAAGAAAAAGTTTACTGTGTAGCAATTTGCACACAAAAATACCCCTCTGTAATAATTTCCACCCATTTGCCAAAGATCAACTATTGATTTTTATACCGGTTTATTAAGGGTGCGCTCCAACTGCCATAAAAATGGGGCATGCCACCCTATTCAGTAGTACATTTAGGTTGAAACCAAGCAACCTACCAGAGTAGGTTGATTTATTTCCAACCTATGGAGTGGCCAGAAATGGGTTTGATTAGGGCATTTTAGGGTTGAGAATCAACCTGCCTTTCAGAGGATGAATTTTAACCGAGGCTACCTTTGCAGAGATATAATGACAGCGCGGACAGCACCATTCAAATGAAGTGTTAAAGAGGGTTCCGCCGGCAGCCTGGGAAATGCGGACACTGGCACTCCCTGGGGTCAAACAGTAACATGAGGGACAGCAGTGGTCGCAACATATTGTAATGTATCCTGTGTAATGTTCATAAGTGTTGTATTAAACCGAAATAAAACAATATACAGGGTCAACCTCCTTTGACTGTCCAAGGGGAACAAAGTTCAACACGATCCAATTGAACTCTGCATGAGCAAGCTCAACGTCATAATGAGCAGGTGTTCTTCGTAGAATGACAAGTCGCTTTTTGATAGCGCGGAGGGTGTGTCCAAAACAGAGTTGGTGTTTTCCCTCGGGACAATCAATTGGCCATAAATGCTTTGATATCCAGTACTTGTCCGAGAGGGGGTGATAGCTCTGATCGTCCAGACACGTTAAAATGTGCAAGAAGGTGTCGAATGAACTGTTCTTTGCTCCGGCCGGCACCACAGACGAAGACCAGATGAAGAGATAGCTAATAGCATGGGCAGTAGAAAAAACCGGAATGCTTATCACAGCCCGACTCTATGAAGACAATTAATTCTTCACACTGGCACAAAGTGCCATGAATTTAAGATGTCATTCAACCGCACAGGTTCGGTGTTGAAATGCGCGAACATTTGAAAGTTGAGTTGGCAGTGTGTAAGTACTGGCAGCATGCGAACTCTAGCACCTGGGCCTTGAATCTAAACCAAAACACGCTGCCATCGTGACGAACCACCGCAAAACTCGACTTCAACCACTTCGGCCATCACATGCATCACATCGCATCACCGAACGGAGTTTCGGAGATTGCTGTTGTCAGAACACCGAACAGCTTCCGCCTCCACCGCCACTGTCAGTCACACGCTCACACAGCTAACTCTTTCTCCGCCCCTCGTCATTCCGACGCCCTGCATCCCTCCTCCTCTGTTCGTTCTCTTCTGCTTTGCTACCTCCTCAACACCGTCGGACTGGGAGTGGGTCCAGCAGAACCCAATAGATCCATCTCAGCTGCCGGCGTACACAGCGGACCCACACAACACCACCTAGAGCGACATGTGCAATACCACCTCCCCTTCCCTGGCGACATCCTCCTCTTCACCAGCGTCGCCATCAACTGCAGGAACAGCTTCCATGTGCACAGCGACACCAAGGCACCATCCCGCGCTACGTAAACTCAATCTCACACACCCTCAGCATCCCGCTCACCTGCCTCCCTTCTGCCTTCAACGCCGTCGACGGAGGACAAGCAATGATTAATGATTAATGAGGAGTACATAGGCGAAGGGCGCACGGCACCTCGTACTTAAACGGTGCGACATACTCCCTTCGTCTTATTTCATGTTACCCCGGATCCCTCTTTGACTCCTTCCCATCCCTGCCCTCGTTACCATCGCCTCCACCTCCTACCTCTCTCACCCACGCCCCACCATCCGCTCACCCTATCCCTCCTTCTGCCTCATTACCCCCTCGCATACTGTACACCGCCACATGCAGTGCGCATCGTCTGCATCGAGTCCCGAATGCGCGGGACGGTGTGCAGCAAGTCGTGCGTGTGCAGACTCATACGCGCGACCTCTCCTCCCCATCCCCATCCCCGCCTCTCGCCCCCCTCATCCATCCACCAATGCCCTCATCTCTCATCCCACCCTCATCGCCGCTGTATACGCTGCCCCACCACCGAGTCAAGTGCGGACTCGGCCTCGCATGCGCACGCGCCTCGGCGCAGATGCCGTGATTGCGTGCCAGCACCCCGCCGTCCCGCACACGTCGAGGGTGTGGGGCAGCTGCGAGCTGTGGTGCGCGGGCGGCCCGAGTCGCTTGCGCGCGCACCCTGTGCTGCATGGACACAGGTGCATCTGCCCCCATGTCCCACCCTGCGCCGTCTCGCGTCCCGTACATACGAGACGTAGGTACTTACCATTCCTGTATGTATCATATGTACATACTCCTTGAATAGATCTTCGTTCCAAGATAAATTCTGCGGGATTCCGGTCAATGAGCGCGGGCTGGCATCCAAATTCAGCAAGCCTTATCATTCAAGATTCGAGATTCATGATGGAGAAAACCGGCGAGGCGTGCGGTTTCTGCAGGACGCGGGGTCAGGTCTCGAGTAATTCGGAATGGTGCGATGCGCGGCTTCAATCCAATTCAGTTGACTTTTGATTTTGCCTTGACCGCAGGGATATTGTGATGTGCGGTGTCTATGAGGAAGAATCGCGGGTAACCATACAGCAAGTGGAATTCAATTCGGGACGACTTTGCGATGATGTCTATCCAGGGCGGTGGTTTCGATTCAACACTATTCTGTGAAGTCACTAGGCGAAGAAGTCCAATGGGGTTCTTGCTTTGGTCTGAATAGATCTCGAGGGAGGACGTGGTTAGTTTCGTTGATTGGCGGCAGGAGGAGAGAAGAGAATCCAAGTAGGTAGGTATGTAAGAAGTTGGTTATTATGGGCGGATAAGACCACACCCAACCTCACTCGGGTAGAGTAAGAATAAGTACGCACCAAGAGCCTGAGGAGTGACGTAAATTAAATTATTGGAAGTATATGTAATGTAGGCAGCCATCAATTCGAAATTGGGTTGCCTGTTCACTGGGGACTTGGAAGCTGAACTTCTTGGTCGCTGCAAGACTCGGATGAGTTAGCACAAACTGAGAGAAGGGCACATAAATAAGACAATGACCGGTTGAGTCTGTTAAAATAAAAGAGGAAGTGAGCCAGGGATTCAAGTAAGATAAGATGGGGTTGAAAGAAAAGCAAGAAAGTAAAGTAAAGTAAGTGAGTGAAGCATCGTTCGATGGGTCAATGTCAGTTGGGAAGGCGAGAAAGTTGAAGGAAGGAGGTATCTACGCGTCTGGATGCGGAAGTTGAGTGAATGAACGGTCCAGTTAAAAGAGTGTGTAGGTAGGTAGGTAGGTAGGATTACACGGCCGGTCCCGCTTAGGAACGCCGGGGCCCAGGAATTATCTAAGTGTACAGGGCACAACGGGTACACTATTGTTCCTGTGAATATGTAGCGGGAGGTGAACCTGTGAATATAATTAATTCTGTGCTGGGTTGAATTCAAAAGACCCACATTCGTCGGCGGTGCTCGACGTGTACTCGGGGCAGACGTTGGACCGAATAATCCATGACTGAAAAAGAAATCAAAAAGCGAGCGGCGAGCAATGGATATAAAGGCAAGGTGGGTTCGAAAAAATGAGGAGTTGAAAGTTGAGCTTGAAGCATTGTTCGTGTTGGAATATCAAGCCGACACGTCCGCGGACACGCATACTTATGGTTTCAGCTGGTCTGATGTCATTTGTATCTTGAAGCTCATTGTCCTACGCACCTTGTTTATCTCATTGTTCCTAGATGTATAAAAGGCCTGCTATTATCTTGAATAAATTATCGAATTCTCTTGTACCCCCGTTGAGACAACCTACAACCTTCTACAGTTCGATGGTTCAACGTCACATCGAAATATCCTTCGATGCTGCAACCTATGTTCAGCCAGTATCGAAACAAGACCATATCGGGTATGCACCACATTCTATGGATGGAATGTTGAAGGAATGAATGAACTTGAAGCTTACCTTGGTTGAAAGGCGTTCCTCCTCATCCAGGCCTTGATGAGCTGGATTGGATGTGTTGGTTTGCAGGTACTTCTGACTGTTGAAAGAGAGAAGAGAGGCATCAGCTACGAGTGGACGAAGAGAATCAGAAATATAAGAGAGAAAATAGGAAAGGAAGGAGTCGCGAGTAAATATGTAAAGGGGCTGGCTTCATTCAACCTTGTCATATTGCCGTTGTTTACACTTCGACCCGAAGGGTTTGGATTGAATGTAGGTCGACATGGAGATAAGTACAACGAGCTCAAGACATACCTTGATTGAGTAAAAGAACCGTGCCCGATACATGTACTTGAACTTGAACTCGATGTGAGCTGAAAGTAAGTCAGCGTCGGTCAATGAAATGAATTTGTACTGACCTCGATCGAACGACATCCAGGAACCAAGTAAAAACAAGTCAGCCAAGGTAACATTGCATTGAATGAAATTTACTTCGAAGGCGAGGGTGCAAAGTCAACCAAATCAAGGATCAACTTGAAGGGTCTGAGTACTTATGGAGGATTAGTATCGGCGCAAGGGCCCTTGAAATAAATGAACGCTGACAACCTCCCTGGATTTTTTTTGATTTGGTGGAATTCTTACGATGGTTTCCCTGTCCAAGTGAAGCTAGAGTTTCGGCATCGGTCAGTCGGTATTGATTCGAAGTCAATATTTGTGGGCTTTGGTTAGACGTTGAGCAGCAAGTCCTGCGTGGGCGAAGTCAGTAACACACCACAAGATGAATGATCAAGGAAATAAGTAAGGCCTTGAAGCGAAGTTAGATGAAAGCTTCCGGGTAATCGAAGGCTGGGATAGGATTGCAATTCAAGGCATGAGTTTGAAGCAATAGTCAGTAAGGATGTGACAAAATGTGCAGAATAAGCACATATCATCGTAGTGCTGGCCAAGAATATGATACGGAAAAATATATTTTGAATATATTCACTTGAATACGAATACAATACGCTCCAGAAGGGATGAAGAGAATATGGATATAATATAATATGGCTGCGGTGTATCTGAATATATTTGAATACAGTGATCTACCGCTTTTGCCGGCCAAAAGTTCATAATAGAGCTGTAATCCACTCAGATATCTATTTAGGGATTTGAATTCCCCATACCTTTCCAAACGGACGAATTCTAGTCAAATTCTAGTTGACTTTTGAACCGCCTTGTTGCCATCAATCAAATTTGATGTGAAGTTGAACCGAGGTTGAATTGGCCGTACACAAAGTTTGGGTGGGGATGAGCCTGGGGAAGGACTGGAATGACCTCAGGGTGATATTTCAATGCTTTGGGTGTCTACAAGATTTGCCTGAGACTTATGTTTAGAATTGGTGTCATTTGGGTCACGGTGAATATAAAGTGAATATATTTGGATATATCCATATCGTATTTATATTCAGCCTCTTGAATACGAATACGATATGGATAAAATATAATACGGCAAAACCGTATTCATATCATATTATGGCCAGCACTATATCATCGTGGCCAGACTTGAGAATCAAAGCAGAGGGAGGGAATTTTGAAAGTCGGTATGTGATTCGAGGTCCCTGAGGAACATTATGCATCCGAGGGTGAAGGGCCGAGGGCCGGCGAGAGGTACATCGTAGTTCGGCCAAAGTGATGGCGCGGAAACTTGAGGGTGGAATTGAGCATCGGGAGAGAGGTCTTGAAGGGTTCTGTGAACCCAAGGTCAGTAAGTATGAATGAGAAAACACAGCTTGAGGTGAAACTCGGTCACTTTCGACACTAGTATCTGCGGGAGTATTAAGGAGTTCGTCGGGTCTGAGGGTAGTGAATATTTTTGCGGCGTTCGGGCCGAGTTCAAATTACCGAAGGCAAATAATGGTCGAGATCCATCTCGAAGGAAGTTGAGTCCACGAGTCATAGGACCCTTGAGTTGGCGGCCCAAAGAATTGCAAGTTAATACTGAGACGAAGATCCTAGTTGGACAAGGTGCCAAGGGATTATCGAGCCGGTGCCCTCAGAGTATCTAAAAATGTTGAGGCCGGAATCCAGTCGAATCGGTGCCGCAGAAACTTATAGTTGAAGGCTTGAAGCCAGAAATGTGCTGCGAGAATTCCGGGCTGAAGCGCCTTGAAAGGTACTATAAGAAGTTGAATAAGTATATTAATGAACAATCAAGGTGAAAGGAACACATACCTGACCTATAATGCCCATTCGCGCGCACAATAGGGCCTTGTATATTATTCGTGTTTACAAACCGGTTTATAAACCGGTGTTTATAAACCCGTTTTTAAACGGAACTGCTCAAAAGCTCGGTTTTCAATTCACTGCAGGGGCCTTCCCAGCAACTTCCCGGAGGATTTTGGGCAGATTTTGACCTCTAAACTTGTATTATGAAGAATCACTCAGCCCTTCCCGGTGGATTCGGTGCAGCATAACAATTATCAGACTGTTTCTACCCATTTTTCGTGATCCAGACCCACTTGAACACGACCAGGTGGAACCGTGGGAAATTTCACCTACGGTTTACAAACACGTTTATAAACACCTTGTTTACATACCGGTATTAAAAACGCGTTTTTGAGTCGCCAGGAATTATATACAAGGCCCTAGCGCACAAGTCGATGTCAAGAGGCGAGTGATCTCCGGATCGCGGAAATTGATCTGTTCACGTGAGCGCCATTGATGACCAAAAGAAAAACCGTCGAATATTCACCAGTGTATGAGTTTCCGGGATGAGTCGGCATCTCGGCACCACCTCAGGTGTCTCGCGGTTGAACTTTCGAGACGCGCTTTGTATTAGCTGAGTAGCATTTGAAGTTGACATGAAGCCATCAGCCAATACTCACCTCTTTGTACGCTTCAAGATTTTCCCCGGGCTGAACCATTAACTGGAGATCACAATCTTCGGTTCATCGCAGTCGGAGAGTTCGCAATGTTATACGCAACTTTGACGCAAATTATCTTCTGCTGAAATGTGGTGTGTGGCTGACTCGCAATGCCTCCAAGTATTCAATTCTCTTAGAATCCAAACTGAGGAAGAAGCCGGTTGTGCCAAGCCGGAGGGGTTTCCCGAGAAACCAGATTTCCCGCTATTTTTGGAGTGGGGTTTCTCAAGAAATCGGGTTTCCCGTTAGAATTATCCCGGAAGTCTGAACTGAACCCAAACACCGAAACTTGCCTGTTTA
Organism: Mycena alexandri; assembly: GCA_029233265.1. Lineage (NCBI taxonomy): Eukaryota > Fungi > Basidiomycota > Agaricomycetes > Agaricales > Mycenaceae > Mycena > Mycena alexandri. The sequence continues at coordinate 48,287 of JARJCM010000339.1, read as the reverse complement.
GTGATCGGTGAGCCGTAGAGTAAAGTCTCAAAAGCCTCAGAGCGAAGTCTGAAGTGCTGAATCTGTTGGGTATTTGAGTTACAGGAGGTGGAAGATAACATAAATTACTGTAAAATGCACTGGCGAGTTCGTCCAAGACAATGTTTAGCTTGACCAAGAGTCGAATGTACCAAGCAGCCACGGCCATGCTACATAATGTCTCAACGACGAAGGGAAATCAATAAACGTACCTCACACTGGTTGGGAAATTCAAGTTTTTCAGTAGAAATTTCAGTAAAAAATGCTGTTTGTTTTTCAGACATTTTTCACTGAAAATAGTGGTGAAAAATTCAAACTTTTTTCACCACTTTCAAACTTTCTTTCAAATTTTTCACCTTAGGCTCAAGAAATGGTGAAAATATTTTAAGTTTTTCAGCTACTTTTTCAGTGAAAAATCTCTGAAAAACAACGACATTTCTCACCAAAAATTCTACTGAAAAACTTGAATCTTCCAACCAGTGTCAAGCCGAAGTATGATCGATGGTAAATTTGAGGTTCAAGTTCAATCCCGAGATCAAGTGGTACTTGACGAATTACTTGATGAATGAATACCACATACCAATTTAGAAGAGCCTTCGAGAAAACATTCCGGGGATCTACGCCCGGAGCCCCTGTAAGGCTTGTTTGCGTTGGACTGATGAAGGGGAAGAGTTGAAGGGTGAGTTGAATATATTATTATATCATACACAAACCTGAGTCAAACGGCACTGTAGGTTCGGTGTCAGAGGAAGGTAGGTTGGGTTGTGGTTCATGCAAGATGAATGAAGGAACTCACGATGAGTACGAGTCAAGGTTGAAGTTGAAGAACCATTCAATGTTCGACGGTTGAATGTGGTTTGAGTATTTTGAGTTGAAGTACTATCATGGTTGAATGGACGAATGAATAAGTGAGTCGAGTTACTAGTATTGAACCACGGTCAGTAAGTAAATAAATTTGTTCACGTGTGCACGGTTTGCTGAATTTAATTCCATCTGGTTCGTACTCTTCATTAGGGTTTCCACACCCTCTTTACACCCCGCTTCCCTCCCCTTTTGAACGCGCGGGCGCGGGGTTGATTTCAACGCAGCCGTTCCGAATATCCGACGATCCGTGTCGACGCGGGTTTCAACGAGCTCAAGGTTGCATGCAGAAAAGTAGCGGGTGGCAGAAAAAACCGAATTACCTAGTCTACTGTCTCGTAGGCCGACTTTCAGTAGTACTTCATGTGAAATGCTATACATGAATTCAAAACATCCTTCAACCGCTGCTAAAATAGGTAAAAGACAGGTAAGGAAATCCAAGTTGGCCCCGGGTGCTGGGAGCATGCGGACTTTAGAAATCAGCACCTGGAACCCAAATACGCTGCCACGGAACTCCAATTCAAGTTATTTAACCAGCCTCGGCCATCGCATCACATCACTGTTCGGAACACTGCCACTGTCAATCACGTCACACGCGCTGACCTCTTCTCTCCGCCCAACTCCGCCCGTCTTCATTCCGACTCCCCCTCTCTCAGCGCTCTCCACCCTTGCTACCTCCTCAATGCCGTCAGACTACTGCCCAACATAGATTCAAGATCAACTCTTCTCGGGCGCTGGCGTACAGTGGATCCACCACCATTACCTACAGCACTTCCTCCTCTCCGGCAATATCCTCCTCTGCATCGACTTCGCCGTCAACAACAGCAGCGTCGATGTGCCAGTACCGGCACAATCATCACCACGACTCTGAGTCGATCGAAGCAAAATCGTCACACTTAGCACGACTGGCACCCCGCCGCCGCCGAGTACATGGAGTAGCAGTGTCACCGGAGGATGCGTGCGCCGGCGTCTCTCGCGCATGTTTGGGAGTCTGCCGAGGTGTGTGTTTCTTCCTTCTAATCCTATTTCTTTTTCGTGGATTGGGATTCGGGGTGGATGGCGATGGGTGCAGCAGCGGTGGTGCATCCTGCATCCTGCAGGTCGGCGGGCAGTAGATCGCACTGCCGACTCGTCGTCTACCCTCGTCGGATGTGGGGCGTGTGTGTGCGCGTCGGAGCGACACTTGTACCGTGTGGCCAGCGCATTGTGCGCGGTGGGCGCGCGTAGTCGCCCATGTCCATGCCCACTTGGTCTTTCGGTCTCTCGGTCGCCGATGCGCCTATGTGTCGCACGCGCGCGCGCAGGCTTCAGCTGCGGCTTCCTCGCGTAGCGTTGAGGGTGAGCGTAGACCATTACGCCTCACGAAGAGTGTGCATCTCGTGCATGGAGGTGCGTCGGGGATCGCACCACCATACCCCAGCTCTGGCGTGGCTGCTACGGGTACCGACGAGCAGACGAGCGCGGCTGACTGCTGGATGCACGAGGACGCGCGGAGCGTGTGCGGACGAAGGGCGAAGGTGGGGAGGGGTGGGTGGTACACCGTACCTCGTACGGCGCGACGAGCGTGACTGGGGACCGGCATGCGCGCCAGGCCCCACGTCTCTCTGCCCAGTAACACCCGATCCCGCGCAGGGTATGCAGCGCCTCTGCTCGCGCGCGGTGGGCCGGTCGCAGCGCGGGTGGCCTGACGGCTCTTATTCCACGCGCAGCATTCGTGATTTTGCTTGCAAATTTTTGTGTTTTCGGCGTCGAGCTTCAGGCTGGTCTCACTTTTGCGTGGCTTTCCCTCCATCCCACCCCTCATCATACACCCTTCCTCTTCTCCTCCCCTCTCCCGCTTTCATAGAAACTAACCCCCTTTTTCCTGTAGACCCCTCAGCCCGCGCGCACCATCTACTGGTGCCGCCATTGGCTCCGGGTGTGGCGGGGAGGTGTTGGGTATTAGGTACGTGGGCGTCGTTTGCGGTGTGTTTGAGGGAGGAAGAAGGCGGGGAGGGGGAGGAGAGGGGGCGTCGCGCACGCACCGGCAGGGCGGCGTGGAGTACGCTGCGGAGCGTCCTCAGCTCCGCGCTGGGGACTAATTTTTTGTGTGAAGCGTGGTGCAGGTGGGTGGCGGGCGTGTGTGGAGTATACGGACGCTCACCCGATGTCGAGCGCGCGAGATGTCTTCGAGTCGAGTCGGGACGGGGGAGATGTGTGCGTACCGGCCGGGCGTCTACGAGGCGGGTGCAGCGCGCGTCGTGTCGTGCGTGCGACGGGGAGTGTGCGTGCGCGGCGCTGCTCGACGTGTCTGTTTGCGCCGGGATCCTCGAGTTTGTGTACCGGGTACCGGTGGGGGAGACGTGTAAGAGGTGGATTTAACTGGCTTGATTGCACGCGCGTTCTTGCTTGGGTCCGCGGCTGGTGCGGCACCGGCTGGGGATGGCGTATGCTGGACGGGGCGGCGCGGGGCGTGGAGCGCCCTTGTGTCCTTGGACACGCTGGTCGAGATGTTGTGCCGGCTGCGGGAGTCCGCGCTGAGCCGCGGCGTACGATGATGAGTGGTGATCAGCGGGGGGCGGGTGTGGTGCCGGGGATGGTGTTGGTTGGAGGTGGGGTGGATGCACGCAGCACGCGCGTCAGGAGTGTGTGCGAGTGCGCAAGGTCCTCGAGTCGAGTCGAGTCGGGGCGCCGGGGCACGGGAGCTGCTTGCGTTGTGCTGTGGTGGCTGCGGTTCCGGCCGGCCCGGGACGGGGAGGACGTGCGTCGGGTGCAGGTCCTTGCTTGGGTGTAACGCGAGTCGTGCACGAGACGGCGAGCGTGTACTCGTCAAAAGTCTGCACAGCGTGCTCGAGATCGTCGCAGCGGCAGCAGGCGTGGATGTGCGCGATGTCTCTCGTCTCGTCTCGTGTTCGCGCTGGGGGCGTGCGGGGTACATCGGACTCTGCATGCTCTCGGGTCTGCGCTCGGATCTGTGTACCGGCGCGGGAGTGTGCCACGAGGACATCTGGTGCGCTTGCGCATCTAGTGGCCTGCGGTGCGGGAGTCATCGTCGAGGCGGAGACGGCGATGGTGCATGCAGTCGGTGTGTGCCGAGCCCGGTTCTCTTCTTTCTTCTTTCCTTTTTCCTTCTTGGTCCGGCGGCGGCAGTTCAGTGGTAGTAGTGATGGGCCAGGGATGCAGGCTGCTGTGGATTCCCGATCCCTGCAGCCTTGGGAGCAGACCAGACATGGGCCTGGCTCAGGTTCCGTCGTATTCCGTGCGGGAGTTGCAATTGCGCGCTTGCTCTTGTCTGGTACGGTTCCGAATATAGCAATTCGGGTTAATCCAGCCTCGGGTGAAATCACCAGGAAATATTGCAGTTCACTTTGGTGGCGCATAAAGCGCTAAGTAGCTGATTATTAGAATGGGAAGGGGTTGGTGGTACACCGAGCACCGGGTATATACATAAGTTGTAAGTGCTCGGCATTCAATTATATGGTTTTCTCTGTGATTTGTGTGTTGGCACTCCGCCTCAGGTAGCGAAAAACATTGTCTACGAATTTGATTGAGGATAAATAATTTTGAACTCAATGGCTACATACATGCACCTTTAGATTGACTTCGGGCATCTCGGGCTAGTTCAAACCGCTAGCGCTTGAATATTTTATACAGCAGTTGAACACACAGCTGCAACTCAGTTCTCGGAGTATTCATTATCACTGAACATTTGAACAGCATTTCGAACTTGTGTAAGATCCAAAAACTACGTTTAACCATGGGCGAGACCACTGTGCACTTCAACGCTGAACCCATACTCGGTGAGAAAAAAATGTCAGTGCTCAGTGCTCAGTCCCAATGACCCACTGATTATTCACCCAGTTTCTGGGGAGAAACTGGCAGCATTAAGGACTGGTCTGCATCTGTTCTCCTCTCTGCTCCCACTGCGGCTTCTACGCTGACGGTTGGCGCAGAATTTGAAGAGTATCGGGTATCTTCGGCGTGTTCAATGCCGCAGCCCGGGTAACAAACCACCCTGTCAGCAAGAACGTGGGCGTGTCTGGTCTACGGACCGCTTCATCCCATGTCACTTTGACCGTGGCGGCGGAAGAAAGGTGGCTCCCAGCAACGTAAAATGTTGGTGCAGAGTCTCCGAACACTAACTGATCATTGGCACTTTCAGCACCATCTGGGTCATCTTATTGAGAACCAGTGATTCCCTACCCAACTCTGGTCACCGAGAGAACCTCCAAACTTATCGCGTAAAACTATAATTGGAGTGGGTGTTACGGGAACATCGACAGGATAAATGAATGATGGTACCCAGCATGTGTAATGCACGAGGCAGGCACCACGTCCTCACCTCCTTACCTCCCACCACCATGGCACAAAACTATTCACTCCTCAGTCAGTCGGAAGACCGTGGTTTCTGTGGTTGTACTCACATTCTGCTACTCTAGTTGAAAGTGCAGATAACATTGCGTGGGACTCTGGTCACTTGCGCCGGAATCCAAAGGTTTATGTCACGATCTCACTGGACGACAATCCCATCTCTCGGACTCCAATCTTCAAACGAAGCCTGCAGCCCAAGTGGAACTTCAACTCAAATCTGTGAGTAATTCAATAGACCTGAATGGCAGCCTGATTCAAATGTTCAATAATTTGGAGGTTGGGTCCCTTGACATCTACCATTACACTGCGGCTTTACCATCACACATTCCTTCCCCGTCGAAAAGATCCTGTCATCGGGGAGTGCAGAATGGGTATTGAAGAGTTGTTACATCAATGCGGCTCAGGCAAAGGTGACGTACCTACAGTGGGTCTTGTATTTATTTTAGTAGCTTATGCACTGCATAGTCGTCCAACTCAAGGTCAAGGCAGATGGCAAGGTCTCTGGTCGACTCTCTGTAGTCCTCGAAAAATCAGAAGTTGCTGCAGGAAGAGCCAAAGGTAGGATGGAAAGTGCCCTCGGAACCTCAACCACGGCCGGACCAAACCTTGACCGAATCGATGCCGCTGTAGAAGCGGGGGGTGCTCAAAGTGACTTGGCAACTGCACTCAGTGCAATGCTCAATAACCTTGATGTTGTTGTCAAGATGGGAGACAAACTTGTTCAGGCTTGTGGTGGTCTTCTGTGGCTAAATATCTCGCTAATCTTCCTTCTGCCAATAGGTTCACCCATACGTGGCTGCAGCTTGGAGCATTTTGTCCTCTGTCTACCAGGTACACATGAACATCTCTCTCTTATGGATTAGAAACCCTGACAAAACTTTAGGCTGTGAAGCAGCAGCGCGAAATGGATGAGAAAGTGGTCAAACTCGTCAAAACTATGGCTGAAATTTACTCATTCAAGGATGACATCCACTTTGTGGCTGAAAAAATCCAGATCCTCGAGGAGACTTTGATCAAAATTGCTCAGCAGACTCTCAAATGTGCAAATTTTCTCGAGGAATACAGCCAACCCAAATTTTCCGGTCAGTTGTGTAGCTCTGAATATTGCATGCACTGACATGTAATCAGAGCGTGCTATTCGAACAGCATTTGTGAATGACAACCAGAAGAGGATTGATGGCCTCTCTGAGGAGCTAGTGAAACTCAAGGAATCCTTCACACATGCATTGAGGATACAACACCTGTCACTCACAACAGAAATACACCGGACTGCCACCGCCACACAGGGGACTGTTGCAAAATTGAGTTAGTCAATACCATCTTCTAGATGCACTAGTGGCTTACTGAGGGAATGTAGATAAATCTGAGGAACTCAAAAACCTCAAGCATATATCTTATGATGCATCACTCCGCACAGGATGCCTTCCAGGGACCCGCAAAGACATTTTGGCTGATATTTCCAACTGGTTGATGACACCCTCTAGTAGCAGCAATGTTCTCTGGCTCTCTGGTGTTGCAGGCTCAGGGAAAAGTTCTATTGCAACGAGCCTATCCCAGCAATTCCGTGATCAGAAGTGTCTAGGTGGATTTTTGTTTTTCACTCGCAACAATTTGGCCAACAGCAATCCAACGGCTGTGCTCCACACCATCACATATAAACTGGCACAGCTCAATGTGCACATCCGGGATGCACTCTGCTCAGCAATAGAGCAGAACCCCGACATTCTTGATGCTCCCATTCACAGCCAATTTGAAGCACTACTACGAGGCCCTCTTCTGTCTGCAGAGCCTTACACGGAGAAGCCAGTTGTCATCATTTTGGATGCCTTGGACGAGTGCTCCAACAGTGATTGGCGCAACATTCTCATCTCACTAATTACTGATGACTTTCCGACCCTGCCCATCGTCTACCGCTTTCTTATCACCAGTCGCCCAGATGCCAACATCACCGGATCATTCCGCCATGCACAAGACAGAGTTACGGAAAAAACTCTGAGGGTGTCAACAACAGAGCCTAGAGGAGATGTGGCTGTGTATATTGAATCACGGTTGGAACAGATTCGCACAAAGAAGGCCAACATACCCTCAAAATGGCCTGGATCAATTGCGATAAACAACCTTGTGGTCCGCTCGGGTGGCCTTTTCATCTGGGCAACAACAGCATGCAACTTCATTGAAGACTTTGATCCCGAGGAGAGGCTGGCAAAGTTACTTGCTTACAAGTTCAGGGATGAAGGCCACCTTGATGAAATGTACACTATTGCACTCCAGAGCTCTGGTCCCTGGACCAGCAATGACAACTTTGCATTGAGGGCCTCTAAGGTCCTAGGTTGCATTGTCCTGAGCAGAGCACCTCTGGATGACACAGCCATGGACTCACTCCTTTCGTTCAAGGCAGGTACTACATCTGAAATCCTGGAATATGTGGGCTGTGTTATTGATCGTGCTGGTGATGGGACTGCACGAGTTCTTCATGCATCCTTCAGTGACTACCTCATGGACTCTGCTCGATCTGGAAATCATCCTTGGACTATGGAGAGCAGGATCCATCATCAATCTCTGGCACTTGGGTGCTTCCATGTTCTCGCCAGCCAACTTCAGTTCAATGTTTGTCACCTTGAAGACTCACACCTCTTGAATGCTGAGGTCTTGGACCTACCCACTCGTCTGCAGAAATATCTGTCATCTGAGCTATGTTATGCCAGCCAATACTGGGTAAATCATCTTCAGGAAGCTGAACCAACAAAGGCCATTCTCGATCAACTGCAGGAGTTGCTTGAAAAGCATTTCCTCTATTGGCTGGAGGTGATCAGTCTACGTGGGCAGGTGCGGGGTGCAAATGAGATGCTTACAACTGCACGGAGCTATGTCGCAAAGGTGAGCCTCCTCCAGTGGAAGATGACATGAAATGCTGATGAGAGTGGTTAGGCTGGCAGTGATGATCTTAAATTCATATTGCATGATGCACAGAGGTTTGTAGATGGATTTGCACCAGTCATCGCTCAAAGCACACCACACATATATGTTTCTGGCTTGCCTCTCACACCCAAGGAATCACTAGTACAAAGGAATTTTGGGGCCAGATTTCGGGGTGTTCTGAAGTATAGTTCACCAGAGAGCAGCTGGCCAAGTCTTCAGAAGACACTGACGGGACACAGCAGCAGTGTTAGCTCAGTTGCCTTCTCTCCTGATGGAAAGAAAATTGTCTCAGGCTCAGATGACAACACGGTCCGCATCTGGGATTCAGAGACTGGGGCTCCACTGGGTGCACCACTGACTGGACACAGCAGCAGTGTTAACTCGGTTGCCTTCTCCCCTGATGGCAAGAAAATTGTCTCAGGCTCAGCTGACAACACGGTCCGCATCTGGGATTCAGAGACTGGGGTTGTGCTCGGTGCACCACTGACTGGCCATAGTGACTGGGTTCGCTCAGTTGCCTTCTCCCCTGATGGGAGGCAAATTGTCTCAGGCTCAGATGACAACACGGTCCGCATCTGGGATTCGGAGACTGGGGCTGCGCTCAGTGCACCACTGACTGGCCATAGCGACGGGGTTTGCTCAGTTGTCTTCTCCCCTGACGGGAGGCAACTTGTCTCTGGCTCAGGTGACAAGACGGTCCGCATCTGGGATTCAGAGACTGGGGCCACGCTCGGTGCACCACTGACTGGGCACAGCAGCAGTGTTCACTCAGTTGCCTTCTCACCTGATGGGAGGCAAATTGTCTCAGGCTCAGTTGACAACACAATCCGCATTTGGGATTCAGAGACAGGGGCCGCACTTGGTGCACCCCTGACTGGCCATAGCAACTGGGTTCAATCTGTCGCCTTCTCCCCTGATGGGAGGAAATTTGTCTCAGGCTCAGCTGACAACACAATCTGCATCTGGGATTCAGAGACTGGGGCTGTGCTTGGTGCACCACTAACTGGCCATAGCAACACAGTTTGCTCAGTTGCTTTCTCCCCTGATGGGAGGAAAATTGTCTCAGGCTCATATGACAACACGGTCCGCATCTGGGATTCACAGACTGGGGTTGTGCTCGGTGCACCACTGACTGGCCATAGTGACTGGGTTCGCTCAGTTGCCTTCTCCCCTGATGGGAGGCAAATTGTCTCAGGCTCAGATGACAACACGGTCCGCATCTGGGATTCAGAGACCGGGGCTGCACTCAGTGCACCACTGACTGGCCATAGTGGCACTGTTTGCTCAGTTGCCTTCGCCCCTGATGGGAGGAAAATTGTCTCAGGCTCATATGACTGCACAGTCCGCATCTGGGATTCAGAGACAGGGGCTGCGCTTGGTGCACCACTGACTGGTCATAGCGGCTGGGTTAGCTCTGTTGCCTTCTCCCCTGATGGGAGGCAAATTGTCTCAGGTTCAGCTGACAACACGGTCCGCATCTGGGATTCACAGACTGGGGCCACGCTTGGTGCACCACTGACTGGCCATAGCAGCATTGTTTGCTCAGTTGCCTTCGCCCCTGATGGGAGGAAAATTGTCTCAGGCTCCTCTGACAACACGGTCCGCATCTGGGATTCAGAGACCGGGGCTGCACTCAGTGCACCACTGACTGGCCATAGCAACACTGTTTACTCAGTTACCTTCTCCCCAGATGGGAGGAAAATTGTCTCAGGCTCAGCTGACAACACAATCTGCATCTGGGATTCAGAGACTGGGGCTGTGCGTGGTGCACCACTGACTGGTCATAGCAGCTGGGTTCAGTCTGTCGCCTTCTCCCCGGATGGGAGGAAAATTGTCTCAGGCTCATATGACAACACAGTCCGCATCTGGCATTCAGAGACTGGGGCTGCGCTCGGTGCACCACTGACTGGCCATAGCAACTGGGTTCGCTCAGTTGCCTTCTCCCCTGATGGGAGCAAAATTGTCTCAGGCTCAGCTGACAATACAATCCGCATCTGGGACTTGCAGAGGAGGGCAGCCCTTGGTGAATCCCGCCCATCTGTGCCCAATGAGAACATTCAAACTTCACAAATGGTATGTTCTCCCTACTCTGTGTTTGCTAGTTGCTCATCAACTTAGATCACTACCCTCACCGAAGGGTGGACAACTGATTCGCTCTCCTGCCGCCTCGTATGGGTTCCGGCTTGGCTCCGTGCTCACTTCTGTGGTCCCCCGGCTTCACTTGTTATTGCTCCAAATGGAACAACAACACTCGACCTCACAAAGTTTGTTCATGGTGTTGACTGGGTGAAGTGTAAGTCATGATTTCCATGTAGTATGTAGTATATGAATTCACCTGTGTCTCTCCGATTCCTGTATCAATGCCTTTTGATGGAAGTGTGCCACTTAGGCCCCCCATGGGCCTGTGCGTACTTTGACGGACCTGCAACTGTGAGCTCCGGCCGTGGTACTAAGCCTAAAACACCATGGAACGGGTCAGCCCGACACCGAGAAGCTATTGCGGCTGGTTGGCTCATGCGGTATTGAGTCCCGAGGTTCGGTGTGTAATGATCCTTGTCTGCTTCATAATCCTTCTCCAAAAAATCATCAATTTGATCAAGGAGATCACCCTCCTCTTTGTTCACACCACTCTGACCCTCATTGTCCCAGGGTTCTTTGACTGGTGGTTCGTTTTCCAAGCGATGCTGTCAAGGAATCACTGCGAGGTTGAAATTTGCCCGGGGTCAACCTGCAGCTGGATGAAATGTATGGTGGCAGAGGTAATAAAACTGAGGTAAACTATCTATTTTCTCACAAATTTTGCAGGAACCAAGAAACAAAGTCCACTACCCACTCAACATGTTTTTTTATTCTCAAAGTGTTTTTGTTTTGTGTTTTTTTGAACCACTCTAAAGAAGGTTGGGTATTGAAAAGAAAGGAAAGTCTTACCTCGGCTTATGTAGCAGCCACTCGGCATCAATCCAAACGACCATCAGCGCTACTGAACCTGCTCCCAGCGGTTCAACTCTGCTCTTGTTCAGTGTATATCGGATCAGTCTAATGATCGCTCAGCACAACCACATATTGACGAAGAAAAGTTTACTTTGTGTAACAATTCACACCCCTCTTCTGGTGAGATTGAAAAGCTTTTCTTTGTATGAAAAATTTCCACCCATTTGCCAAAAATCCATACCAAAGTTGACTTTTTATGCCAGGTTTATTAAGGGTGCAATCTGACGCGGAGGGCATGCCGAAAACAGAGTTGGTGTTTTGCCTCGGGATACTCTGAGTCGGGCATAAATATTTTGATCTCCAGCCAGTACTTGCCTGAGATGGGGGTAATTGCCCTGATCTTCATCAGCCTTTCCACAAATTTCTTGGCACTTGAATGCACTTGAATGTGCTTTTCCACTTGAGCCCAATATTTTGGGCAAAAAATGTCGCTCCAATGTGCATGAAAACGAGGGTGCACTCCACAGAAAAAAGTTTTTTTTACTTGTGGGGGAATCGAACCTGGCTTGATTGCTTGCAGCTTGCGCACTTGTTGGGCCAATTCAAGCGAGATCAAGTGGATTCAAGCGACATCAAGAAATCTGTAGGGAAATCTGATGTTCCAGACACGTTAAAATGTGCAAGAAGTGTGGAATGAACCGTTCTTTGGCTCCGGCCGGCACCATGGATGAAGACCGGATCAGGAGATAGCCCAATGGCATGGGCGGTAGAAAAACCGGAATGCTTATCACAGCTCGACTCTATGAAGACAATTAATTATTCACACTGGCACAAAGTGCCATGAATTTAAGATGTCATTCCACCGCACAGGTTCGGTGTTGAAATGCGCGAACATTTGAAAGTTGAGTTGGCAGTGTGTAAGTACTGGCAGCATGCGAACTCTAGCACCTGGGCCTTGAATCTAAACCAAAACACGCTGCCATCGTGACGAACCACCGCTTCAACCACTTCGGCCATCACATCGCATCACCGAACGGAGTTTCGGAGATTGCTGTTGTCAGAACACCGAACAGCTTCCGCCTCCACCGCCATTGTCAGTCACACGGCTAACTCTTTCTCCGCCCCTCGTCATCCCGACGCCCTGCATCCCTCCTCCTCTGTGTCCGTTCTCTTCTGCTTTGCTACCTCTCAACACCGTCGGACTGGTAGTGGGTCAAGCAAAACCCAATAAATCATCTCTGCTGCCGGCGTACACAGCGGACCCACACCACCTACGAGCGACATGTGCAATCCCACCCCTTCCCTGACGACATCTTCCTCTTCACCAGCGTCGCCGTCAACGGCAGGAACAGCATCCACGTGCACAGCGACAAGGCTCCATCCCGCGCTACCTAAATTCATTCTCACACACTGCCCTCAGCATCACGCCCGCCTCCCTCCCTCCTGCCTTCAACGCCGTCGACGGAGGACAAGCAGAGTACATAGGCGAAGGGCGCGCGGCGCCTCGGTACTTAAACGGTGCGACATACTCCCTTCGTCTTATTTCATGTTGCCCCGCATCCCTTTGTCCCCTTCCCATCCGCGCCCTCGTTCCCATCGCTCCATCTCCTGCTTCCCTCCCCTCCCCCCTGCCCTCTGCCCGCCATATCCCTCCTCACGTACACCGCCGCATGCGGTGCGCACCATCTGCATTGAGTCCCGAATGCGCAGGACGGTGTGCTGCAAGGTGTGCGTGCGCGGAGTCGTACGTGCGACCTCTCCTCCCGCCGTGGCCTGGCCTCATCCCCCCTCTTCCATCCACCATGTGCCCCCGTCTCTCATCCCCTTGTCATCCCACCTTCATCGCCCCCGTATACCCCGCCCACCCGAGGCAAGTGCGGACTTAGACTCGCACGCGCACGCGCCCTCGGCGCAGATGCCGTGATATTCGTGTGCGTGCATCGTCTGCGTCGCGTCCTGCACACATCGAGGGTGTGGGAGCAGCTGCGAATTGTGGTGCGCGGGCGGCCCGAGTTTGTTCGTGCGTCGCACTCCGTGCTGCACGGACACGGGTGGTGCATGCATCCCGAGTCCTTTCTGTCCCGTCTCGTCCCATCCTATCCCATCCCACCTGCGCCGTCTCGCATCCCGTACATATGAGACGTAGGTACTTACCATTCCTGTATGTATCATATGTACATACTCCTTGAATAGATCTTCGTTCCAAGATAAATTCTGCGGGATTCCGGTCAATGAGTGCGGGCTGGCATCGAAATTCAGCGAGCCTTATCATTCAAGATTCAAGATTTGTAGCGGAGAAAACCGGGGAGGCGTGCCCTTTCTGCAGGACGCGGGGTGAGGTTTCGAGGAATTCGGAAAGGTGCGATGCCCACCTTGGATTCAATTGATTTTTGATTTTGCCTTGACTGCAGTGTCTAGGAGAAATCGTGGGTAAGCATACAACATTTGAATTCAATTCGGCACGACTTGGTGCGATGATGTCCATTCAGGGCGGTGGTTTCGACTCAACGCTATTATGCGAAGTCAGGAGTTTAAGAAGTCCAATTGGGTTCTTGATTTGGTCTGAATAGAAGGGAGGATGGTTAGTTTCGTTGGTTGGCGGCAGAAGGAGAGAAAAGAATCAAAGTAGGTAGGGTTATTATGTGCGAATGCGACCACGCCCAACCTAACTCGGGGAGAGCAAGCATAAGTATGCACCAAGAGGAGTAAAGTAGATTAAGAGGAGTAAAGTAGATTAAGTTATTGGAAGTATCTCTAATCTAATGTAGGCCGCCATCGATTCGAAATTGGTTTGCCTGGATCTGGGCCCAGGACTTGGAAGCTGAACTGGGTCGATCCTCGAGGACTTGAAGGGAGCTGTAAGGTGAGTTAGCACAAACTGAGAGAAACGCACATGCATAAGACAATGTCCACACCTGAGGGATGCGGGCCATGGTTGAGTCTGTATAAAAGAGGAGATGAGCGAGGGATTCAAGTTCGGAAGGCAAGATAAGATTAGTTTGAAAGAAAAAGGTGAAAGTAAAATGAACTAAGTGAGTGAAGCATCGTTCAATCAAAGTCGGATGGGAAGGCGAGAAAGTCGAAGGAAGGAAGTACAGATTTGGATGCGGAAGTTGAATGACTGAACGGTCCAGTTACAAGAGAGTGGATATGTAGCGTGAGTTGAACCTCTAAACATAATGAGTTCTGTGCTGGGTTGAATTCAAAAGACCCACATTCGTCGGCGGTGCTCGACGTGTACTCGGGGCAGACGTTGGATTGAATAACCCATGACTGAAAAAGAAATCAAAAAGAGAGCGGTGAGCAATGGATACACCACCAATTTGTGCCCATTCATAATCGAGCTGTCGAAACCACGTCTCTTTCGCCAATTCTCACACGTTTTCCCAATATGGTAATCAGCTCGGATTGACGTGAACAGTGCCACATGTCAGCGAGCTGGTTTCCTGCCCATTGCCAGCTCACTTCCCACGTCGAGGGTGACTCCTCCTCCAGCCAAACTCAACCCAGTCCTCTTTAGCCTTCACGGCATGTGGCCGAGATAAATGACACATCTGGAAGAATGTTTTTAGTACGTCGCTGTAGGTTAAATTCTGTTGTGCCGCTCGTAGCCCTCAGGCATCCATTGCCCTTGGTAGTTCTCGGTAATTGTGGGCCGACAATCATTACACACTTGGTGCACGAATCAGTGGTGCCGAGTGGTGTGGAAAATTTTCTTTGGTCATTCACAGAGGCTCGCAGTCGGCCACGGTGTTGGACTCCATGTTTTGGCTGAGAATTCTCCTGAAGAGCCCATTTAAAGATGGGCAACTTTAATTTCTTCGGACAACTTTTCGGACAATGGACAAGTCCGCTCGCACGTGCGGATTGCGTGATTGTTCGGCAACCAAACAAACATTCGTGGCTCGTCTTTCTTCCCCCACTCCCTTCATGCCACTTGTTAGCACCTCAACGATTTCCACGTCAACTTCGTTCCAACGGATAGCCCAACTTCGTTCCAGCGGATAGTGCCGCCACCCCTGCCCTCAACGTGTTGGCTACCGCGCCGTTTCAACTTTCGGCCATCGTCACTCAGCACTCATCCCTCACACGGCTTTCTCTGACCTGGCCACAGCACTGGCACCATTATTACTCCTGGCGGTTTCCCGGTGTTTTTTTGCCTGTGCGCCGCCTGCCTCGCCCTCATCGGCGCCTTCCCCGTCGCGTGCCACCGCGCCATGGATCTTGCCAGCGCGATTATGACTCGCAACCTCCCCTTTGTCCGCAACTACACTCTTGGGTCCCCCACATCGCAAGTGTTCTTTCATCCAAGGTTCAAAGATGCACCCGTGCCCAGTGGCGCACTCCTCAATCCCGAGACTGCAGGATTCATGATCAAGCCTCGAACGACCTCAACTTCAAACGTCTCAAGATCCAAGCTATCCCCAATTCGATCGAACTGGGGTCCATGAATCGGCTCGCAAGATCTATTTCTGGCCCTCTCAAGTCGACTCAATTTGCCCGGCACGGACACCCCATCATCAAATATTTTCCCTTGCATATTCAGCCCTTCCTCCAGTCGGCTTCAAGTTTGGAGTGGGTTGGACTGGCACTCTATTGAGGCGCCCACTTGTTGAATCCTTTGCTCGCGGTTGTTATATCCGAGCCGAGGGGTTTAGGATATGGGCCAACCGAACGATCAGACACCTTCCGAACCGGAGCTGAGGGCCGGACAGAACGGAACCAGAGACCGGGGTCGAATGATGAAGATCGGCGGGCTGGATGACACAACGCGACAGGTCATGCGCGAGCGTACTGCCTTAGTCTTCGGAGATAGACAGAGAGATGAAGGGAGTGGTCCGGACCAGAAGTGTGATGGGTCCGATGGGTCCGGGCTCCGGATCGGAGTGATCGGAGCGACGGAGCGTCGGAGTGCGGAGCACCGGAGGGTCGGAGCGCGGGGCACAGAGAACTGGGGGACCGGAGTAGCGCTACACAACAAGGAGATGTAGTGTGAGCATACTTCCCTTTGTCCGGATGGACAGGAGTAAGCGGGTGAGGTCCGCAGTGAGATTCCGGACAGAGACTCAGATTACTTCACGAGGAACGGGGTGAAGCAACTTTAATAATCAAACTGATTTACAGGGAGTAGACTAAGAGGTTAAATAGTAAACAGGCTAATTGTAATGCATAAAGGAGATAGAGAGTGAAGCATGTGGATGTAACAATAAAGGTAAGTAGAAGATGTGGACGCAACAATAAAGTTGAGTACCAAAAGGAGGAGAAGAAGTCATGTGACAGATAAGAAGTGCTGGAACAATAAGTAAGAAGTAAGGAACATGTCGGACCATTGTTAAACGAGTTGGATGGTGCCATAGCACGGAATCCAACCCCGCGTGGTTACTCCTGACAGCTCCGTGATGCGGAGCGGAGCGTGACCGGAGACGGAGCGTGACCAGAGTGTGACAGCAGGATCGGAGTGCGAGTCCCATGCGTGAGATATCACAGGAGACACAGGACTTGGTGTATGGTGTGCAATCCGACTCGGAATGATGTTCGGGATGAATTGGGTAATCCGGAGTCGGAGTTCAACCGGAGTGATTGGTCAGCTCGGAGCGAGGTCCGAAGCAGGTCCGAAGCATCAGTGCATGGATGTGCTGACTCCTACGATACTCCGAAAAACTCGGGAGTGAATCTCGGAACGGAGTCATTGGGCCGCACTCGGACCTTCGTCCGAGTTATCCGTGCATGGATGTAACAGTATCCCCCTCTAGGGTTCGGATCCCTAGACGAACAACCCAGCTCCCGTGGTGAATTGGGAACTGGTTGAAGTCAGGACCGAAGGCCAGAGGCCGGAGGGAATAGTGGGAATGGTGGGAAGATTTGTGGGAGAAAAATGTCGGAGAGATTTTTTGCCAAGTCAAGTCTTGAATCAAGCGCTGCATGCCGAGCACTGACTACCGGAGTGTCGGTTGCATAACAGCCCAAAGCCCGGAACGTTCCGAAAAGCCGGAGGCACAGACGGAGCATATAGTGGAGGGAATGGGGTGAAGCAGAGACGGAGGTAGGCCAGGTGAGGAGCAGCGTCAGAATGAATGCAGGAACTTGATGATGACAAGGACAAGAATCTCGAGAAGTGGCAGCAACGAGGAATTCTGCCAGCAGCGGAGGCAAATTCGGAGCGATCAGATGTGACCGGACCGATTGCAAAGCGCTGCAGGACAGTGACAGAACTCGACAAGTTCGATCTATGGGCAGAGAACGAGTCGGAGTGACAGGAAGTGCTGAAGAATGTGAAATTGGCAAGCCGGAGTAGATGGGAATGACCAGGTGAAGATGAAGGAAAGGATTTGGTCGCGGGGAGAGAGGTCCGAACTGCACCAGAACGTTCCGAAAAACCGGATCGAAATGGATGAAGTCGGAGCAGCTCCGACGGGCTTCGGAGCTGAAGAGGAGTGAAGGACGTGGTGGTGACAGAGGTCCTAGAGTGTCCTATGAAGGACCGGAGTTTGGGGTTGACGAACCGAAGGTGAGGCAACGGTTGTCGGGGAGATATCCATTGAAGGATCAGATTTTGCCGTCATAGCATGAGGGCAAGGAACCATAGAGGCTATCCATCAAGGAGAGTGAGGTAGAATCAACTATGGGTGCGCCTGACTCTGGTGTTCAAAATTAATTGAAGACCAATCCACTCAAACATGGTTATGTATGGCGCTGCAGGGCCAAAGGACTGGCACTGAGGGCACATGGTCGAGCGAGATGTCCGGAGTGAGACCGGAGCATATGGGGGTGTACCGGAGACCCCGAAGGGGACCGGAACACGGAGTGTGGGACGTCGGAGAGACGGGAGTGCAAGACCACATGGAAGAAAACTCGCTGTGAAGAGTTTTGTGAAGGGCTCCAAACAAGTACAGAGGGTCGAAGAAGTGTTGAAGTTTTGATGAGCCAAGGTCAATATAAGAATGAGGTCCGGGTCAACCGGAGATAAGCAGAGGTAACCAGAGGTGTCGGAGACGTCCAATGGTCAATGGGAGCGAACACGGAGACTCCACATCCAACTCCGAATTTGGTAAACTCTGACCGGAGTCAACCAGAACGGATCGGACTGGTGAAAGGAAGTCCCTGAGGTGACGGAAGGAAATTAATGGGGTCCGGAGACGTTGAAGACCAGTTGGCACATGACGAGAGGACTCCGAAAATAACCGGAAGGTTTGGCGAAGTTCGGAACGGAGGCTCCGTGGGAAAGCGTTTATCAGACGTTCCCGGTGAGCTCTTACCCGTGGTATCGAAGAGCGCGTTAGATGCCGGAGATTTGTTGGAGATCCCAAGTCGACAGCAGAGATTGCTGGCAAACCAAATCGACAAGTCCCGGATAGAACGTGAAGGGTGGATAGAAATGAGCAATGGTACTTGAAGTCAATTCGGAGGTAACTCGGAGGACGGAACTATCCTCGGAGTCTCCGAAGGACGACATAGTAGCATGGGGATAGCTCGGGGATGCCCGAAGGAATAAAGGAAAGATTGGCGGGGATTGCTGGATGAATTGGCAGTGCTGAGGGCAAGGCCAAGATCCAGTGTGCAGGGATGGACATGAGAACGACTGATGCTCGAGACGGGGATGTAAATTCCGAAGGATTGTGAAGGAACCCAATGACATGATTGACAAGTCAACTCCGGATGAATGCATAACTGTTGTCGGGGGTGATCCAAGTGCTCTAGAGCATTCCGGAGGCTTGCAAAGATAGAGACGGGGGCTCGATGGGAAAGCATTTATCAGATGTTCCCGGTGAGCTCTTATCCGTTGTTTCGAAGAGTGCAATGACGCCGGAGATGGTCAAGGCAGAGTCGGAACAGACCAGAATTGCGGACATTGATAGGAGTGACAGGAGCGTGCAATTGAAGGGTTTCTGAGTGGTCCGATGCCCGAGGATTGATCCGATCGGAGCGGAACGGAACGGAGCGGAGCATCGGAGCATCGGAGCTCCGAACTTCGGAACGGAGCAGCGGAAGTGTTGTAGAGCATGTCAAAGTCCATTGTGGGGATGTCGCGGGGAGTCCGGAGATAGAACTCAACCCTAGGAAGAGTCCGGAGACAGAACTCATTCCATGACGACAAGGGGTGTGACTCGGGATAGATCTACACTGAAACAAGCTCTGAAGTGATCAGCGAGCAAGTTTTCGTGTTGAAAATCGGATTTTTAGCGGAAAAACATAGGGTGTATCCCCTCTCAAGGGTAGACTTCCCATAGTCTACCGGTGAAACGGTGCACTCGGGTGCAGCCGTGAAATCGATAGATCGGCAGGTCAGACCGGCGCAGCGAGCTATCAACTCAACCAACACCAACCAAAAACCAACCAAATCTAACTAATCTCACAAACTCCAATAACCGAAGCTAATCGTGTGTGTGAGTTCGGGGTAGTGGGACAGGCGTCTCGTCCCTCAGGAGTGTTGCTTTCTCAAGTGTTTTCAACAAGTGGACCGCGGACAGTTTTATTGAGCGCAAGTTCAATTGGGTTTCAATTCAATATCTTTATCTGAAGTCGCGGCCCCCGTAGGAAAGTTTGTATGGTTTGAGAGTACTCGACTCGAGTACAAAATATGGAGATTGTGTACTTGCAACACTACGGTGACCACTCTTGCCACAGAGTAGCCACGGTAGACCGAAAGGTCGAGCTTTCCTTTATTTCCCAACTATTGCTAGAGCAAAGCTCGATAGCGGCGGCAGAGAGCAAAGCTCAATCGGCGGCTAGTGGATGGAACGTACACACTCGTTAAGGCTTTCCTTTATTCTCACTGACGGTACTCTGTAGCGGCGGGGAGACAAATCCCGTTGGCTAGTTTCCGGTCGGCAACAACGGCTTCTAAGGGCTAGCGGCTGGCTAGGCGGCTGTGCTCAGGCGGCGGTTGCGCGGAGACGTACACACCTCTATCCTATCTTATTGCTTTCCAACAAAATCTAATTTTATATCTTATCTTTCCTCTGAGGTACTAACGGCTGGGGGCCGGATTCACTGGGGTACATTGGTGTAACTCTACTGTATTTATACAAACTGCATAGGCTAAAAGGAAATATTTGGAATGTCGTGATAAGGCGTGATTGTTGAACCATGTGGGTTGGTGGTTAGCGGTCCAATGGCGGTTAGAGCATTCCCAACCGCGGGCAATTTTGACCGCCTGCCGCTGGCTCGTGAATATCTTTATCGTGACCTGGACCGAGAAGCCCTGACAGCTAGCGGCTACTCGAGGAGTTGTTCAACCGCTGGCCGCTAGGAGTCCCTCCCGTAGGTCACTATCCCATATTCCTATCTCTTATCTTGTGAAGACCTCTATTGAACGGCTTACCGCCACTGTTGAGGCAGCGGTAGACCACTTCTCAAGAGTTTTATCTCCGGTTTTATCTTCAACCGTTTAGCCTTCCGTAGTTCCGGTTGCCAACGGTTAGCCGCGAGGTGATCTCCCATCAACGGTTAGCTCGGCCATTGATCCCACAGCTGCTACCGCTGAAGGTAAGCCAGCCGTAGGAGGCTTCTCCCGTAGAGTCTTATTATCTCTTATCTTGTCCGAATGTAATCTAACCGTTGGAGGTTTTTCTGAGTTCCAACCGTGGGTAGGATCGTTACCGTTGGGCTGCACAGCCACCAATGACTAACCGTTAGGCCAATCAGCTATAAATAGACCAACCGGCGGCTGGCTCTAACCGTAAGAGGTTCGGCCCGTAGGACTTCTGTTATCTTATTCCTGCTCAAAAACTAGTCTTCCCGTTGAAACAGTCCAGCGGGAAGAAGACTTTTCTTTCTGAGTTCATCCCGTAGGCTGGCTTCTACCGCCCGAATTGCACAGCCACCAACGGTCAGCCGGTAGACCAGATTTCTATAAATAGTCTGGCCGGCTGCCGGTGCTTCCGGCTCGAACTTGTCAATGTTGGCTTCCGGCTGGAGGTCTTCCAGCCGTACGGTAAGAGTTCAAAGAACAACTCCTTTATCATTAATGAGGCTACCGCTTGTAGCGCTCAGCCGCTAAGACCATAGTAGTTCCTCTTGTTCACCTCGGTACTCAAAGAGTCTGACAGTAAGCCAACTCCCGGAGCCCAGCGGTAGACTATAAGGCTGAACTAAGACACCTGTTAAGGCTCTTGGTTGGACCGTAAAGTACTTGTTAATCACTGGCTTTCGACCGTAAGCGGTGTAGAATACCGTTCCGAGGAGAACGTATTCCCTCAGTTCTAGTCTCACTTCGCCTGAGTATAGGTCGAGA
This sequence comes from Mycena alexandri, assembly GCA_029233265.1. Lineage (NCBI taxonomy): Eukaryota > Fungi > Basidiomycota > Agaricomycetes > Agaricales > Mycenaceae > Mycena > Mycena alexandri. Next base: position 26,974 of record JARJCM010000339.1, on the reverse strand, counting down.
ATCGAAGAAAACTTGGTAGTTTTCATGCGTGTTTAGGTACACGCCCTACCATCTCCCCCTTTCTGAAATCCTGACTGTCCGCAGTCAGTCGCACTGACAGTAGTCATTTTTCCGTCTACGGGAAGGGCAAGTTTAGGGCGAACCGCTGAGCTAAACATCTTCACCTCAGTGGCCGCTAGCAGCTAGCAAGACCCGCGCTGCCAGCTCTGCCTGTCTTAGAGCTCCCCCATTGATATCTTTTTCTCAATCTGTTATCTATATCTGGACTCGAAAAATATGCGGCTTTTTAGCAGGAAAGTTCGATATGCCCAGGGGGCACCAGCAGCCAGAAATGGATTGGCCGGAGAATCATCCCACTGGTAGGCCATGGTTACTTCCCCCTTCCTGAAATTTTCACTGTCCGCAGTGATACACAGGTGGTTTAGGGCCCAAATTTTTTCTGTCTTGTCTTTTTTTTACTACATTGATTCGGTTACGGCAACCGCTCAAGTAGATATCATTATCTCATTATTTCGAGTTCAGTTGGAATGAACCTTGACTTGGAAATTCCTAGCCAACTGAGATTTTTTTTTTTTCAATCTAGTTCTGAGCCTTCGGTTAAACCTCGATCCCGCACACGGGCACTGCGTAGACCACCGCTGGGTCCTCGGCTTATACCGTTGAAGGCAGTCCAGCCGTTGAGAGGTTCTAACCGTAAGACACCTATTATCATTTGTCTTATCTTAATATAGTCTACCGTCAGACTGTTCCAACGGTAGGGACTATTTCTTGGGCTCTTACCGTAGGCGGGTCTACCGTTAGGTTGCATAGCCACCAACCGCCAGCCGTTAGACCAGCTGTCTATAAATAGCTCGACCCGGCTGCCGGTGCTACGGTTAGGACGGTATGAGTTATGTCCTACCGTTGGAGATTCCAACGGTTGAAGTGCTCAAATTAGGTCCAGCCGTCTCTACCGTTTGGTGTGCTCAACCGCTACGAGTGTCTTGCTGAGGCCAACGGTTGAACGAGTTTCACTTCGCCCAACGGTTGGCGGTACCATTTTTAACTCATGCTTGTGATTTTTCTTCAGTTCAGCAGCAACTCAGGGACTTGGCTTAAAGTCGTGCCTAGCGGCTGGGTGCCTAGGACCGTGCAGCCACCAGCAGACATGACTCCGTGGCCTCGAGAAAATTCAACTTGAGCATGTATACTCATGTTCTTGAATACTGAGTCTCCAGCCGCTGGTTGTTTCTTTTCTATTCACCTTGCACTAGGGGTCTAGGACTTGGACTGAGACGCAAAGAGCCAACGGCTAGACCAATTTTAATCTCTAGCCACTAGTCAACATGCCTCAGTGGTCATGAGTGCATTTTCATTGAACATGGAATGCGAACATTAGAGTTCTTTCAAGGAACCCAAAGTTTACAGCTGCCAGTCCATTTCTTTGCGGTTAGGTTTCCACAGGGACTCAGAAAGACGGTAACCGCCAGTCGTTGGGTGCATAAGACTGTGCAGCCGCCAGCAGACTTGCTTCAGCGGTCACAGAAATTTTCTGCGGTCACTTCTAGCGGGTTCCGCAAGTCTGAACTAGAGTGAAAATTCTTCTTCCACATTTCTCTTTGATTTGTACCGGCAGAAGCACTTTGCGTGATGAGACCACCCAACGGCTGCGCCAATCTGACGGCCAAGCCTGCACTTGCAGAATTAATCTGTTCCAACGCCAACTTTTCAGCGGTCATGGTGCTTTTCTTTTCTTTTTACTTGCACCAGGACTCGGCTTGAGGCATTCGCCAGGAGCTGCTGCTGTGATAGGACCGCTACTGGGCACGCCTTAGCGAGTGCCTTTCACTTGAACATGGAATACTAACATCGGAATTCTTTAGAGCGAAAACCAATTGTCAAGCGCGAGTCCATTTCTACAGGCTAGCGGTTGATTCCTGAGGATCCTCTGACCGTCAGAGAACCTGTGATAACAGCTACCGAAATTTTTCTGTGCTCACTTCCGACAAGCCCTGCAAGCGGGAACCAGACAGTAGATATCCTTTTCTTTCATTATTTCTTGACTTAGTCAATTCTCGGCGGCCAGCGACTGGTATTTCGGAGTCTCCAGGCACTACAGGACATGCCCCAACCATCACAGGAATTTTCCGCGGCCGCATCGGTTCTTCCTAGCCGGAAGAAGCTTTCGCCGATTGAGGGCTAGCCGCCAGCTCTTTCTTTGGGTGCGGACTTTCACAAAAACTCAACGGAAGAACAGTAACCAGCGGCTTGATTTATCTCAGTCTCCAACCTCTAGAATACAGGCCTCTGCAGTCGCAGAATTCTGAGGTCATTTCGACATGTTGTGCAAGTCTGAACCAGACTTCGAAAGTCTTTTCTTTTCTTTATGTTTTGAGTTACCCGGCTCTCAGAATAATGCTGGCGGCTGGCAGATGATTTCAGAGGAATCTTCGACCGTCATAGGTTATGTCCCGACGTTCACAGAACTTTCCTGTGGTTGTTCCACGCAAGTTCCGCAAGCCAGAACTGAGAGTAGAGTGCCTCTTTCTTTCTCGTTCTTCTTTCTTTATCTTTTTACTATCTTTTCGCACCACAATAGCGGCGGCGGGGTGGCAGCGGCAGTCGGCGGTTGAGATCATGGGGTTCTCTGGCCGCTCCTTGCAAGCTTGTCACTATAGCCGCCAGACCTTTATAACTCAATCCCCGAAGGAAAACACAAGTTATGCCTAGCGGCTAAGGTGTTGAGATCTGGCCGCAAGAAGCAATTCTCACAGCTGCCGCTGGCCTATTCTGCGCTGCCGCTGGTTAAAGGAACCGTCTGTTGACTGAATTCATTCAACGTTCCCGTCCTTGGCACCAGCGATGGCCGCTAGCAAGTTTTTTGTGCCAAATTCAAATTCATCCTAACGGGACTCTGGGTTCGTGTTCGAATTAAACCCGAACGATCTCGTCCCCACAGCTAGGTTATCGGCTGGATCCAGCCTTATTGGCCGCCAGACTCTCAAGCCCGAAAGCTGTAGGGAAATACAGAATTCAAGGATGCTCCGGACTTTGCAGTGGATTAAAGTCAACGGTTGGAGCCCTCAAGCATTCCCCAATTATCTTACAGCAACTAGTTTGTTTTCTTCGAGCTAGCGGCTAATTGTCTCGCGGTGAGTGCAGCCTCGAAAACTCGATCATTCAGCTGTGTATTTCTATTCTTTGGTCAATTCAGAACCACTGGCTGGTGGCTCGAGCTGCATATTACAGCAAGGCCTTCATTTTCATTTCTTTTCATCAATTTCAACGGTCAAACGGTTCTGTTTAGCTTCATTACTCGATTCCCAAGAAAGAGCCACAGGGAACCACTTTTTCACATTGAACAGTTTCTTTATCCCATCTCCGTGACTTCGACCTCGGACCCTCGATTTGAAGGTCTTGAAACCACCCCGAATCTGCAGTCAATGCAAGTTTACATGGCATTAGATTCTGAATCAACCAAAGGTCGATTGTGGTTTCAATCCGACCGGAGGCCCTCTGTGCCCCCATATCAACAACTTGGTCGCTTGAATCAACATTTCTGATGCTTCAAAAGATGCTTCAGAGTCTGCAGAATTTCAGGAGCGAGTTCAAGTCACTTTCTCCACAATTTTCGCTCTAGTTCCCTGGGAGAAGGTGAAATACTCACCAACTCAATGGTAGGGAGCATCGAACCGGAGATAAGACACTTTGCAGTGGATTACAATTCGCGGTTAGAGCCTAAAGAATGCCTTTCTTATATTACAACAACTGTTCCAACTTGAGTTGCCTCCCATAGGGCTGGTCTTCCCAACGGTAGTATTTCAGTCTTGATTCAAGTTGATTGAGCTTTGGAGTCTGTGAGCTACTGGAGAGTGCCCCACGGTAGGGCACTCTACCGTAGACAAAATCGGTCTATGTCGAGTTGAACTGCCTCCTGGCGGGTCTAACCAACGGTAGCCTCAAAACTCGATCAAGTTTCAGTTGTGCATGTCTATTTCTTGGGCAATCCCAACGGGCGGGTCGAGGTGAAAATTGCAACAAGGCCTTGATTTCATTTCATTTCATTTGCAATGGAAACCGATGAGTTGTGATACCACAACTTGCGCTAGGTGACCTAAGAAGCACTATGTAGTCAATATACAGTGCCCTAACTGCCCTCCCGGCGGTTCAGAGTTTATTCAGAGCCACCGGTTGAAGCACATATTCACCGGTCCAATTCAATCTTTTCTAAATATTTTTGCGGACCCTTGCACCCGCCCGGTGATGGGTCCGGATGCAACGGGAGGGCGAAGATTACTGGACGCCCGTTCGGAAGGCGTTCAGTAATCTTCGCCTCCTCAGCGAAAACTCTCTTATCTTATTGTGAATTGGCAACAGTTGAACACCGTCAACATTTTATGTCTTGTACTTGGAAGAGGACAAAGTGGCCTGCCGCTGGCCTGGCCGCATGCTGAATTGCGATGCAAAGTCGGCTGCCGGCTTCAAACATGCGTATCAAGTACATTTCAATCAGTGTTGCATGCTCTCGCCGGGTCAGATCCATGACCAGGTAGTGGCGACTCCATTGCTTCAATGTTTCTTTTCGGTATCGTATATCTGAGCATTGAGTGGGTGATTCTGATTGCCAACGGCTCAATTCGAGAACACATTGATTGAGTAATCAAGTCTGCTCTCAAAATTCTTTGCAATCCTCTTCGCAGCGCGGCAACACTCATCAAAGGTGAACTCAAGTTCGGACTCAGAAGCAGTGGCTTCAAGCCGTTGGTCACTCATGTAGTCCTTGACTTTATCTTCGAACACTGGCTCAAGTTTGCTTAGAAAGCCTTGAATTGCCTCCCGGTGGGTTAACCGAGCCGGCGGTACAAGCAATTTCTGGACTTGAACACTCAATGCTCTTATCAGTTTGAACAGATTATCCTGGTTGGAAACTTCAATGCTGCCGTCGGCATAAGAGTCGAGGGTGCGATGAAAGGTGCGAACTGACCCCCGGGAGTGCTCCCAAGCACAAGGATAATTCTGTATTACTTCTTTTCTAAACACCGTGTATGGCTTTGAATAAGAATCAAATGTTCGCCATTGTCTGCCTGTCTCCAGTGCAGTATATCTGACAAGAAATTTGTTCTTTTCACCGGCGGGAGTTTTATCTATTTCCATCATCCGTTCAATGTGTTCAAGAAACTCAAGGAGCTCATCCGGGCAGGTATCATCGAAATGCGGAGCATTCTTTTCATACGCCTCCGGTACACGGTTATCATCTGAATCACAGTCGTCCGTCATCCTAGCGGAAGGCAGGTTATCAAAGTGAAGGTGGGTTTTTTTATGGTTTACGGGACAAGTTTCAATAGAAGACTCCAGCGGTAACAGCAGAGAGGGGCCGGAGCAAGGCTCAACGGTAAGGTAAATGAATTTGTTTTAGACTCAAGTCAAGTGCCAGAGTATGAGGTTTGTCGAAACAAGTCCGACGATTCTGAGTTACTACGAAGGATCGATGTAACGGGTGTTGCACTTTGTGGCGGCAAGACCAAATATGATTCCGGAGCAAGGCTCAACGGGATGTAAGGGCTTTTTGGTTTATACTCTGGTTTGGGCTACCGGAGGGGCGAATGAACCACAAAATGGCTTGCACCAACGAAGTAGTGACAATCCACAAGTCTTATTCTTGAGCAACAACTCCTGTCACCCCTCGCGGTGGGCTCCAGATGAAACGGTGCACTCGGGTGCAGCCGTGAAATCGATAGATCGGCAGGTCAGACCGGCGCAGCGAGCTATCAACTCAACCAACGCCAACCAAAAACCAACCAAATCTAACTAATCTCACAAACTCCAATAACCGAAGCTAATCGTGTGTGTGAGTTCGGGGTAGTGGGACAGGCGTCTCGTCCCTCAGGAGTGTTGCTTTCTCAAGTGTTTTCAACAAGTGGACCGCGGACAGTTTTATTGAGCGCAAGTTCAATTGGGTTTCAATTCAATATCTTTATCTGAAGTCGCGGCCCCCGTAGGAAAGTTTGTATGGTTTGAGAGTACTCGACTCGAGTACAAAATATGGAGATTGTGTACTTGCAACACTACGGTGACCACTCTTGCCACAGAGTAGCCACGGTAGACCGAAAGGTCGAGCTTTCCTTTATTTCCCAACTATTGCTAGAGCAAAGCTCGATAGCGGCGGCAGAGAGCAAAGCTCAATCGGCGGCTAGTGGATGGAACGTACACACTCGTTAAGGCTTTCCTTTATTCTCACTGACGGTACTCTGTAGCGGCGGGGAGACAAATCCCGTTGGCTAGTTTCCGGTCGGCAACAACGGCTTCTAAGGGCTAGCGGCTGGCTAGGCGGCTGTGCTCAGGCGGCGGTTGCGCGGAGACGTACACACCTCTATCCTATCTTATTGCTTTCCAACAAAATCTAATTTTATATCTTATCTTTCCTCTGAGGTACTAACGGCTGGGGGCCGGATTCACTGGGGTACATTGGTGTAACTCTACTGTATTTATACAAACTGCATAGGCTAAAAGGAAATATTTGGAATGTCGTGATAAGGCGTGATTGTTGAACCATGTGGGTTGGTGGTTAGCGGTCCAATGGCGGTTAGAGCATTCCCAACCGCGGGCAATTTTGACCGCCTGCCGCTGGCTCGTGAATATCTTTATCGTGACCTGGACCGAGAAGCCCTGACAGCTAGCGGCTACTCGAGGAGTTGTTCAACCGCTGGCCGCTAGGAGTCCCTCCCGTAGGTCACTATCCCATATTCCTATCTCTTATCTTGTGAAGACCTCTATTGAACGGCTTACCGCCACTGTTGAGGCAGCGGTAGACCACTTCTCAAGAGTTTTATCTCCGGTTTTATCTTCAACCGTTTAGCCTTCCGTAGTTCCGGTTGCCAACGGTTAGCCGCGAGGTGATCTCCCATCAACGGTTAGCTCGGCCATTGATCCCACAGCTGCTACCGCTGAAGGTAAGCCAGCCGTAGGAGGCTTCTCCCGTAGAGTCTTATTATCTCTTATCTTGTCCGAATGTAATCTAACCGTCCGACGGTTCCAACCGTTGGAGGTTTTTCTGAGTTCCAACCGTGGGTAGGATCGTTACCGTTGGGCTGCACAGCCACCAATGACTAACCGTTAGGCCAATCAGCTATAAATAGACCAACCGGCGGCTGGCTCTAACCGTAAGAGGTTCGGCCCGTAGGACTTCTGTTATCTTATTCCTGCTCAAAAACTAGTCTTCCCGTTGAAACAGTCCAGCGGGAAGAAGACTTTTCTTTCTGAGTTCATCCCGTAGGCTGGCTTCTACCGCCCGAATTGCACAGCCACCAACGGTCAGCCGGTAGACCAGATTTCTATAAATAGTCTGGCCGGCTGCCGGTGCTTCCGGCTCGAACTTGTCAATGTTGGCTTCCGGCTGGAGGTCTTCCAGCCGTACGGTAAGAGTTCAAAGAACAACTCCTTTATCATTAATGAGGCTACCGCTTGTAGCGCTCAGCCGCTAAGACCATAGTAGTTCCTCTTGTTCACCTCGGTACTCAAAGAGTCTGACAGTAAGCCAACTCCCGGAGCCCAGCGGTAGACTATAAGGCTGAACTAAGACACCTGTTAAGGCTCTTGGTTGGACCGTAAAGTACTTGTTAATCACTGGCTTTCGACCGTAAGCGGTGTAGAATACCGTTCCGAGGAGAACGTATTCCCTCAGTTCTAGTCTCACTTCGCCTGAGTATAGGTCGAGAATCGAAGAAAACTTGGTAGTTTTCATGCGTGTTTAGGTACACGCCCTATCACCGGTAAACCCGATATCCCGGAGAGTCGACGGAGTGAACAGGGTGATGCCGGGGAGCGGCAGGAGAGCTCAGAGGACGCGTGACTCCGAAGGTGTCAGAGACAACTGGAGGAGTACACAGCCGCTGATGGTTGGTTCCGGGCGCATCAGAACTTTATTCGGAGGTGATCAATCCAACGGAGAAGGTTCGGAGCGCTCAGGAGAGTGGTGTAGTGGAGTTCCAAAAGTCTGAGCGACTGAGGAACGGAACACAACCACAGGGGTTCACCTCACGAGGATTCGGAGGCGAACGGAGGAGGTGGAGACGTATTGAGGTGAGACAGAATCCAACTCCGAGTGGTGCCCATGTCGCGGAATGGTTCGGAGTTGTCGAGGAATGGCCCGGAGCGTTGCGGAACATCAACGGATGACTCCCAACTACTCCGGAACACAGTTCCAAGTCCGAACGTCAGACCGAAGGCCAACAGAGATGTCCGGAGGTTTCTTGTGAAAATTCGGAACGGTGGCTCGGTGGAAAAGCGTTTATCAGACGTTCCCAGTGAGCTCTTATCCGTGGTCTCGAAGAACACAATAAAAAACCGGAGATGGTGGATGACCGATCGACGGGGCGAGATGAACGGAGCTCGGCGGAAAGAGGCATGTAGCCAGACATTCCGGAGACGAGCGGAGGAGTGTCCCGAAGGACCAAGAATTCGGAGTGATTACCGGAGCGATGCCGGAGTCCGAAGGGTGAGGCTAGATACCTCCAGAGATGTTCCGAAGAACGGTTGGACCGGAGTGCCAGAGGCAGTCGAGGGTCCCGGGAGACCTTCCGAAGAACGGTTGGCGCAAGGCCGATGAGACCGAACATCCGAAAGCAGCCGGAGGTTGTTCCGAAGGCGTGACGGAGGTCTCGTTGGTGAAGGCGTCAGAATTGTGGTGGCGGTGGCAGGACACCGGTCCATCGTTGGACTACCACATCAATATCCAGCATAGCTGCTGGTCGTGCCGGCACTGAAACTCCAGAGAATACTGGTCGGATTAGTTTTGGTGCTACTTCGGTCGCTCAACGGAGCAAAGTGGAGTGCCGCCAAGGTTCCAGGATCCAGATCAATGAGAGAATTAGAGAACGATGACGCAAGTTCCGAATGGGAACATCACCAATTGGTGGGAGGAAGACAGATGATACTGCCAATTAACGGATGAGAATTGCTGAGGTACCAAGGGGAGAGTCGGAGATTTCCGCAGACGGAGAGCAATTCGCCGGAGCGGAACCAAATTCCGCAGCAATCTCGGAGTGATAGATTGATATCATAGGTCCGCTCCGAAGAGTCGGACTGTCGTAAGGGAAAAGAGTGGATGCGTCGATGAAAGTGAACTCGGTGAACTTCCAGAAGGCGATGCAGAATGACCGGAAGTGGAGTTTGTCGAGGTTGTTGATTGGAATCAATGTTCAATGTACCGGAGACGGAACGGAGTTGTACACCGGCCCGGACCCGGATTTTCGAACGCTTCCTGCACTCAATGACTGATGACCAAAACCTCCATGATACGGGTACGACTTCTGACACTTCCAGTGTTCAGACTCGCATCGGAGCACGATGCTCAACGACGGAGGATACCCCCGGGAGCCAGGAGCGTGAACTATAGCTCCAAAAGCGACCCGGAGTGATGGGAGGAACAGGGGAAGTGGAAGGAGTACCGGAGGGTTGGTGAAAGTGACGAGGAAAGAGTGCTGAAGGAAGGAACATCGAAATATCCATCAGAGGAAGTTCTAGATGACTCCGATCCACCAGATTGATGTCAACCAGAACTCGGAGTGATCAGGGCACTGATTCTGTGTGCTCCGATGTCCGGGGATTGATCCGATCGGAACGGAGCATCGGAGCGGAGCATCGGAGCGACGACCGATTGGTTTCTGGGGAACAGAGTGTTCAGGACCACCCAAGACTAAGACTCCTGGCTCGCTGCATGACTCCTGAGCGGGCTCCGGGCTCCGGATCGGAGCGATTGGAGCGGAGCATCGGAGTGCGGGGGGAGCGAGGAGTGGGTGATTTGATTGAAAGGTCTCAAGAGGGATCTCCCGAAGACAATCCTCAGCAACTCCAACCATACCGATGAACTCCATGCGGAACAAGGAAGGACTGCCTTGCCCGCAAGATCCAGTGCACTGTCAGAAGTTTCAAACATCTGAACAGTGTCGCCTCGGAGCAATGACAAGTGATGGATGAACCTGTCATTGCCCGAGGGCTTCCGGCAGATAGTGTTCAACACCAATCTGCACGAAGGAGGAATGGAGTCTTGACACATTGACGATGCCAAAAAATCGGGATAGGTGGGATAGGAATGTGGATGGGGATGCTGAAGATGCGAGGGGAGAGTGCGATGGGAAGAGTTTCCACCAACACTGTCAGAATTCCAGCCGGAATGGCAGTCAGGTGGAACTGGTGAGACCGGAGTGAACCGGAGTTCCACCAGACATTGGGGATGGTGTTCCAGAAGGGATATGAGTGTGGGACAGTGTTCCGATCGATGACCAGGGACTCCGGAGCTGGGAGTCGACCCGGGCAGATGCAGGAACCCAAGGACCGAAGTGACCGGTGGATACCGAGTCAACGGGACAGGTCCGAGGATGGCGGAAGTGGAATCGGAGGCGTGAGACGACTCCGAGACATCGGGGTGAGACAGAAGAACATCCGATGAACATGTGATCACGGCAATACTCGTCCATGCCACGCAGAGTGACAGCGGGCGATGGAAAGAGCAGAGGAGTGTTGCCAAGAAGACCAAGACAGGTGAGTTTGATTATACTGTTATATCCGAGCCGAGGGGTTTAGGATATGGGCCAACCGAACGATCAGACACCTTCCGAACCGGAGCTGAGGGCCGGACAGAACGGAACCAGAGACCGGGGTCGAATGATGAAGATCGGCGGGCTGGATGACACAACGCGACAGGTCATGCGCGAGCGTACTGCCTTAGTCTTCGGAGATAGACAGAGAGATGAAGGGAGTGGTCCGGACCAGAAGTGTGATGGGTCCGATGGGTCCGGGCTCCGGATCGGAGTGATCGGAGCGACGGAGCGTCGGAGTGCGGAGCACCGGAGGGTCGGAGCGCGGGGCACAGAGAACTGGGGGACCGGAGTAGCGCTACACAACAAGGAGATGTAGTGTGAGCATACTTCCCTTTGTCCGGATGGACAGGAGTAAGCGGGTGAGTTCCGCAGTGAGATTCCGGACAGAGACTCAGATTACTTCACGAGGAACGGGGTGAAGCAACTTTAATAATCAAACTGATTTACAGGGAGTAGACTAAGAGGTTAAATAGTAAACAGGCTAATTGTAATGCATAAAGGAGATAGAGAGTGAAGCATGTGGATGTAACAATAAAGGTAAGTAGAAGATGTGGACGCAACAATAAAGTTGAGTACCAAAAGGAGGAGAAGAAGTCATGTGACAGATAAGAAGTGCTGGAACAATAAGTAAGAAGTAAGGAACATGTCGGACCATTGTTAAACGAGTTGGATGGTGCCATAGCACGGAATCCAACCCCGCGTGGTTACTCCTGACAGCTCCGTGATGCGGAGCGGAGCGTGACCGGAGACGGAGCGTGACCAGAGTGTGACAGCAGGATCGGAGTGCGAGTCCCATGCGTGAGATATCACAGGAGACACAGGACTTGGTGTATGGTGTGCAATCCGACTCGGAATGATGTTCGGGATGAATTGGGTAATCCGGAGTCGGAGTTCAACCGGAGTGATTGGTCAGCTCGGAGCGAGGTCCGAAGCAGGTCCGAAGCATCAGTGCATGGATGTGCTGACTCCTACGATACTCCGAAAAACTCGGGAGTGAATCTCGGAACGGAGTCATTGGGCCGCACTCGGACCTTCGTCCGAGTTATCCGTGCATGGATGTAACAGCGGTGGGGATTGTAACATTTCCTACATTTTGCTTTCTGGATGTCCGTAGTCTGTATGTCAATGAATAAATACCCCTTTTCCTGTTTACTGTCTGATATCATGAGCTAGCGAGCTCCTTGGCCAGCCAGAGAACAATGGGCACACCACATATATCCGAGACAATCGGTGATGGCCACAGCGTGTGGCTTGGAAGTTGGCATGTGTACGGCAGATACAATGGCAACACGGTGAGATGATTCCTGTTCAAATCTGGCAACAATGTGAACCTCACGTCGCACTTGCGTGAGTTCTGAACCTGAGGGTGATGTGACTTCCACGTAGCTGACACGTCTCAGAAATTTGGTGGTGTACAAAGGCAAGGTGGGTTCGAAAAAATGAGGAGTTGAAAGTTGAGCTTGAAGCATCGTTCAATGGGTCAACATCACATCGGAATATCCTTCGATGCTTCAACCAATGTTCAGCCAATATCAAAACGAGACTATAGGGGGTATGCACCACATTCCGTGGTCTCCTCATCCAAACCTTGATGAGTTGGATTGGGTGTTAGTTTGCAGGTACTTTTGACTGTTGAAGGAGAGAAGAGAGGCATCAGCGGCGAGTTGGACGAAGAGAATAAGAGAGAGAAAATAGGAAAGGAAGGAGTCGCGAGTAAATATGGAAAGGGGCTGGCTTCATTCAACCTCATCATATTGCCGTTGTTGAATACACTTCGACACGAAGGTTTGGATTGAATGTAGGTAGACATGTAGATGAGCTCAAGACATACCTTGATTGAACAAAGAACGGCGCCCGATGCATGTACTTGAACTTGAACTCGACGTGAGCTGAAACCAAGAGAGCGTCGGTCAATAAAATGAATTTATACTGACCTCGAGGATCAGTACCGGCGTTGAGAATGAACACTGACCTCGAGCCACCCTAGGATTTGTTTCGGTGGAATTCTTACAATGATTTCCTTTCCAAGTGAAGCTAGAGTTTCAGCGTCGGTCGATTTAAAGTCAATATTTGTGGGCTTGGGGTCGACTAGCGGCAAGTCCGGCATGAGTGCGAAGTCAGCAACACACCACAAGATGAATGATGAAGGAAATAAGTGAGGTCTTGAAGCGAGATTAGATGAAATTTCAGGAATATTTTTCAAGCAGGGATCGGAAACCGGCATGCTCCCACACCTGATGCGCGAAGTTATACAACGAAACTCGGATAACCGTTGAGGGGTGAAAAGGTACCATCCGCTTACAATTGAACTTCAAACAAGGTTGAACACCGCAGTTTAAAGTCTTGAGCTTCATTTTCATTGGTCCACAATACAAGAAATACAGTAATTTTATCCCACGGGGCTCCTTGCTTATTTGACGGCATTTAGCAAGAAATCAAGGGCGGGGTCGCCTCGATAGTGGTTCCTACCCTATATACATGAGATGGGGGCCCAAATTTCGGTTTCTGGGCCTTTCTAGGCTCCCTAAACACTCTCTGGGTTCGCAAAATCTTCCCCTTGGAGAATGAAAAAACCAACCTCGCGGCTGAACCAACCAAGTTGAACCAAACCAGGGTCGGCGCGGCACCCCCTTGGTGTCGACGCGGCAACGAGCCCAAGGTTGCATGCAGAAAAGTGGCGGGTGGGAGAAAAAACCAAATTACCTAGTCTGCTGTCTCGTAGGCCGACTTTCAGTAGTACTTCATCTGAAATGCTATACATGAATTCAGTACATCATTCAACGGTTCCGGGTTCAACCGCACAGCCTCAGGTTTGGTTGAAATGCACGAGAAATTAGGGGAGTTCAAAGTAGACCGCACTTATTCACTTATTCACTTATTGGCACTTTTTCACTTATTCTGCCGAGATCCCGTTGATTGACACCTCGTTGCATCGTTTCGGTTGTGTCCCATCAACCACGTCGGGAACATCACGCCTGAGCCCGCCCATCGTCCTGACCAAAGCCAACAGTTCCAAAATTTAACGGAATCATTTTGCATTTTTCAGCGGTGGATTCTGAGGGGATCAGGAACATGGCACTCAAACGTACACCTCATTTTATGAGCAACAGTGTCAGAACCCGGGCCCGACACCAACCCGACGCTGGGACAGTGAGGCCGACACGTTGTCCGGGCCTCCGCCCCACCGCCGGAAACACAATTCGATGTTGTCAACGAGCGGTGATGCGACAGGGTGGAATCAATCACCGGAACCCTCGGCAGAAAGAGTAATAAGTGAATAAGTGAATAAGTGAAAAAGTGCAGTCTACTTTGAACTCCCCTATTGAAATCCAAGTTGGCGCTGTGTACTGGTAGCATGCAGACTTTAGAATCAGCACCTGAAATCCAATTCATTGCCAATTCAAGTTTTTCAACCAGCCTCGGCCATCACATCGCATCGCCGAGCGGTTTCGGCACTTTTCGGAACACTGCCACTGTCAGTCACGTCACTCGGCTAACTTCTTCTCCGCCCAACTCCGCCCGTCTTCGTCTTCGACTCCGCCTCTCTCAGCGCTCTCCACCCTTGCAACCTCCTCAACGCCGTCAGACTACTGCCCAAGATAGATTCAAGATAAACTCTTCTCGGCCGCTGGCGTACAGTGGATCCACACCACCAATACCTACAGCGCTTCTTCCTCCTCTTCTCCGGCGACATTCTCCTCTGCAACGTCGCGATAGTAGCATCGACCGGGAATGTAGGCCAAGCCAGTGACCTTCCTATTTGGGAAACTCGGCCATCAACGGCGATGTGAGGCCCCTATCCAAATGCGGAGATGCTCCGAGTTCGAGAGGCCATTGTGCGCCATGGCCACCTGCCACCCGACGCGTTTCGACGCGTCAAACACTCCCTCCTACTCGTACCACGTCTATCTCTGTTCATTTGTCGTCTTTTATAATGTCAGAGCAAACTTTCGAGTTCGTTCACCACGAAACAACCTCTCAGCCACCGCCGCCCACCACTAAAGGATACAAAAAGGTTAAATTTACATCGTACACCCCTGAAAACGCGTCGGGAGCGAGCAAGCCTGCTCTTAATCCCCGCCGCATCGCTTCAGATATCCCATTAAAAAAATTGAGGATCTCTCCGGAACAGCGCACCACCCTCGAAACTATCTACGAACTTCCCGCCACCACCGACGAGAATCAAGGCCATGTGGATTATTTATTCAAGCTCGATGCAGCGGACCAGATGAATGCTGCAGCAATTATGGCTCAGCATGGTCTCGACATTGAGGCCCGCGCACATCTGGCCAACCGGTGGTCGCAGCAGTGGTCCCGAGCCCAGGGTAAATCTGACGCCACCTGCAGAGTTTTATATCATTGGTAAGTTTCTATCATCTATTTGCGTTCTATTTGCGTGCTAGTATTTAACAGTCAACTAGCGAGTGCGGCTACGACCATACCTGGAACAACTCGAAGAGACGGCAAACACCTTTACCATTTACCAAATGCCTCGCACACACCGAGATCACCTACATTGTTTCGTCGCACAAAATCCTCCGAATCCGGGGGTACTTTCTGCATAACCAGGAGTGCAAAGACGCGCTCTTTACTCGAATTCCTCCTATCCCCGTCCACCCTTCTGTTTTTGCTGTTGCATTGGCCCAACTTCGCGACGGTTCGACGTTCACGGATGTCAAAAAAAAGAACCGCAAGCTCTTTGCAGCGCAAAGCTACCAGGACTTTCCGACCAACCTTCATACGTCACCCTACCGCTGGTTACTCGAAACGCGGGATTCGCGTTCTTTATTCCGCCAGCACAATCGCTTGAACGGCATAAAGGTCACGGAAAAGCCGCAGATAAATATAGACGAGTGGCTGGACCCCAACTCGTCCGAGTATAACAGTACCATGGCCGACGCTATATTCCACTACTCAGCTCGGGCTGAGAAAGGCGAACGCTTTGAGGCGTGTATTGCGACAGATGAAATGCGCGAGACCGCCTGGAAGTACGGGCACGAGAACCAGATTATTCTGGATGGGACCTTCGGGGTGTGTGACAGCCGAGTGCTGCTGTTTATTGTAATGGTTGTGGACGAGAACAAGAAGGGAATACAAGTCGCGTTTCTTTTGTTTTCTGCTCCCACGGGGAACAAACAATCGTCCTCGGGATACAACACCGCCATTCTCACGAAACTTCTTCAATCCTGGAAGGACTCGCTCACCCGATGCGCACACGGTTACGGTTTCGCGCAGGGGACTATCTTCAATCCCTTCACGGCCATTACGGACACCGACCTCAAGGAGCGTGGAGCCTTGATCGCCGTTTGGGTTACCATCTGGCTGCTCATATGCCGCTTCCATCTACGACAGTCCACTGTGAAAAGTATAGTCACTCAAATGAAGTGCCTAGGCACTCTTTTCGGAATTTCGGCACTCCCACGGATGTCATGTTTTCGGAGTGCTTGTCCGAGCGCTCTTTTGGAGTGCTCGTCAAGTACTCCCAGTACAGGCACTCTTATCGAGTGCTCTTCAAATCACTCCTGCTTCAGGTGCTCCGATGAAGTGCTGCTATGGCACTCCTACTTCACCACCTCCAGTGGAGTGTTTGTCGAGCACTCCTTCCGTGATCCAACATCAGCAAACCCTGATTTTCCCGGTAGTAGCCTGTAGTAGCCCATAGTAGCTTGTAGTAGGTGCCCAGCTACATAGTACTTTGTAGTACTCTGTAGTAAAGCCCGTACTCTGTAGTACTCTGTAGTACTCTGTAGTAAAGCCGATACTCTGTAGTACTCTGTAGTAAAGCCCGTACTCTGTAGTACTCCGTAGTTGTGCTGTTACTCTGTAGTACGCTGTAGTAAAGCCCATACTCTGTAGTACTCTGTAGTTGTGCTGTTACTCTGTAACACTCTGTAATAAAGCCTCTACTCTGTAGTGCTCTGTAGTCAAGCTTGTACTTTGTACTGTGCTGTAGTTGACACATTATTCGGTGGGTTTGCTTTCATTTCATTTTCATTTTAATTCCATTAACGTGTAGGCGGCCCCTTGGGGCCCATGTAACACTCCACTGTACATGTAGTCTAAGAAGTGTCTAGCGGGCATGGAGGTGGTGCATTGTAAAGGAAGCGGGGACGGAAATCGGGACGCAGGAGGGTGCTATGGTGGGGATATGAAGTTTTATATGTACGTATTGGTATTGGTTTCAAGTCAGGGATAATAAGTAAGAGCAGACCGGGCTGTTGTTGCAGCGAATAACGCGGGAAGCGACCGGAGTTGCGCGGGAATTGGAGGAAAGCCTTGTGGTCCGATTTGACCCCAAGGAGGTAACGGAGCGAGAGGCGAGCGGTGCCCGACCGCAGGACGAGGGCGAGGTGTTGGCGTCGGAGGGATGGGCAGAGGAGGAGGAAATGGGATAGCGTTTCGGGGACGGCACAGTGCGGGCAATTGGAAGAGGGAGCGACGTGGATGCGGTGGAGGCGCGCGTTGAGGCCAATGTAGCTGGTGCGCAGCTGGGTGAGAATGCTGCACTGGGGGCGCGTGAGATTCTCGTATATCCGAGCGACCGAGGATGAGGGGGTGGTGGAGTCGAAGAGTGCGAGGCGGCGACAACGGGCAGAGGAAGACCCATTCGTTCACCCAACTCCTGGCGAACGACTTGGTTCCCGGACTTAGGGCATGATTGAGGTGCTAGAAAAAAAAGGCAGGAAATCGGACTTGTGAGGAATGCATATGCCCTGGGGGCGTCCGGCGGGCCAGAGGGGCAAGACGACTGTACAAACCTGTTGGGAGGTTAGTATGGGAGTGGGGGAGCACGGAAGAACTGGGCCATACGGGGTTCTTTGAGGAGAGAATAAAATTATACAGAAAATCGCATTTTTGGGAATGGACGCACACTGGGGGCGTCCGGCGGGCCAGAGGGGCAAGGCGACGATATTAACCTGTTGGGAGGTCAGTATGGGAGTGGGGGAGCACGGAAGAACTGGGACCTACGGGGTTCTTTGAGGAGGGAATAGAATTATCCAAAAATTCGCATTTTTGGGAATGGACGCACGCTGGGGGCGTCCGGCGGGTCAGAGGGGCAAGGCGAGGGCACAAACCTGTTGGGGGTTAGTATTAGGGTGGGGGAGCACAGAAAAACTGGGACCTACGGAGTTATTGAGGAGAGAATAAAATTATAATAAAATTCGCATTTTCGGGAATGGACGCGCACTGGGGGCGTCCGGCGGGTCAGAGAGGTAAGGCAACTGTAAAAAACTGTTGGGAGGTTAGTATGGGGGTGGGGGAACACGGAAGAACTGGGACCTACGGGGCTCTTTGAGGAGAGAATATAATTATACAAAAATTCGCATTTTTGGGGAATGGACGCACACTGAGGGCGTCTGGCGGGCGAGAGGGGCAAGGCGAGGGCACGAACCTGTTGGGGGGTTAGTATTAGGGTGGGTGAGTACAGAACAACTGGGACCTACGGGGTTCTTTGAGGAGATAATAAAATTATACAAAAATTCGCATTTTGAGGAATGGACCCACGCTGGGGGCGTCCGGCGGGTCAGAGAGGTAAGGCGACTGTACAAACCTGTTGGGAGATTAGTATGGGAGTGGGGAGGCACGGAAAAACCGGGGCCTACGGGGTTCTTTGAGGACATAATAAAATTATACAGAAAATCGCATTTTTGGGAATAGACGCACGTTGGGGGCGTCCGGCGGGTCAGAGAGGCAAGGCGACTGTACAAGCCTGTTGGGAGGTTAGTATGAGAGTGGGGGAGCACGGGATATACGGGGTTCTTTGAGGAGAGAATAAAATTATAATAAATTCGCATTTTTTGAGAATGGACGCGCACTGGGGGCGTCCGGCGGGCACGAGGGGCAAGCCGAGAGCACAAACCTGTTGGGAGGTTAGTATGAGGGTGGGGGAGCACAGAACAACTGGGACCTACGGGGTTCTTTGAGGAGAGAATAAAACGATACAAAAATTCGCATTTTCGGACATGGCCGCACACTGGGGGCGTCTGGCGGGCGAGAGGGGCAAGGCGAGGGCACAAACCTGTTGGGGGGTTAGTATTAAGGTGGGTGAGTACAGAACAACTGGGACCTACGGGGTTCTTTGAGGAGATAATAAAATTATACAAAAATTCGCATTTTGAGGAATGGACGCACGCTGGGGGCGTCCGGCGGGTCAGAGAGGTAAGGCGACTGTACAAACCTGTTGGGAGATTAGTATAGGAGTGGGGGAGCACGGAATAATTGGGATATACGGGGTTCTTTGAGAAGAGAATAAAATTATCCAAAAAATCGCATTTTCGGACATGGACGCGCACTGGGGGCGTCCGGCGGGCCAGAGAGGCAAGGCGACTGTACAAGCCTGTTGGGAGGTTAGTATGAGAGTGGGGGAGCACAGAACAACTGGGACCTACGGGGTTCTTTGAGGAGAGAATAAAATTATAATAAATTCGCATTTTTTGAGAATGGACGCGCACTGGGGGCGTCCGGCGGGCACGAGGGGCAAGCCGAGAGCCCAAACCTGTTGGGAGGTTAGTATGAGGGTGGGGGAGCACAGAACAACTGGGACCTACGGGGTTCTTTGAGGAGATAATAAAATTATACAAAAATTCGCATTTTGAGGAATGGACGCACGCTGGGGGCGTCCGGCGGGTCAGAGAGGTAAGGCGACTGTACAAACCTGTTGGGAGATTAGTATAGGAGTGGGGGAGCACGGAATAATTGGGATATACGGGGTTCTTTGAGAAGAGAATAAAATTATCCAAAAAATCGCATTTTCGGACATGGACGCGCACTGGGGGCGTCCGGCGGGCCAGAGAGGCAAGGCGACTGTACAAGCCTGTTGGGAGGTTAGTATGAGAGTGGGGGAGCACAGAACAACTGGGACCTACGGGGTTCTTTGAGGAGAGAATAAAATTATAATAAATTCGCATTTTTTGAGAATGGACGCGCACTGGGGGCGTCCGGCGGGCACGAGGGGCAAGCCGAGAGCACAAACCTGTTGGGAGGTTAGTATGAGGGTGGGGGAGCACAGAAAAACCGGGGCCTACGGGGTTATTTGAGGAGAGAATAAAATTATACAAAAATTCGCAATTTCAGGAAGTTGGCGGGCCGGGACGAAGTGGATAAGCTGGAATTTCGGGAGGTCGAAGTGAAGCCCAAGGCGGCGGGAACGAGGGAGCGCCTCCTCCATGTGTTCGCGAAGTTGCCCAGTGGTCTCCTTGACGGAATCTCCAATCTCGATGCGGTGTTATCGTCGATGTAGCCGACCGTGCCGTTGTCGAGGAATTCATCCGCAAAGATTAGATAAAGCAAGGCGCTGGGGGCGGAACCTTGGGGGAGTTCGGGAACAGCGCAGGGGGGAGAGGTGTGGTCGTCGAATGTGAGAGAGGTGCTGCGGGTTTAGTGAATGATGCCCACGATTTGATCCGGGACGCGCTTCATGCGGAGGCAGTGAATGAGCAAGTCGTGCCGGACCCAGGGTCTGTACTCATGTAGGTTCGGTTCGGGTTCAAGTCAATTTATAAAACAAAAAAGTATTGAATACATATTAGGATAGAGACCAGAACAATTCCTTGGTAAACCACTTATCAAGCCAAAATTCATCACAGTAGTCCAGACTCGTCTGGCTAGTTAACTTTTTATTTGCCACCTTCCCGAACCTTGGGGTTAACTCGATTGGAGCTCGCACACGATGGAGCGGAACAATATCACCCATAGCAGAGCCATCTGCCCTCCGAGCTCGTTTGAGCAGGAACATGCCGGTCGACGGTTCAGGGAAAGGGCCATTTGCTCCGCCACCGGGATTTGGTTGACTGACAATGTCGAATCGTTGAACGTACGCAAGGAACTGCTCTGTCCCTGCTGGCGCTATGAAATCTGTCCAGGGAACAACACGGAAGATTAGCTTTAACTGGCAGATTGCATGACCTAGCAAATAAATGTTCAAACAGAATTACATCACATAATTCAGCGTCGTACCTGCAAGACCGCTCTTGGGCCAATGGTAATGGTCGTCTATATTCACAAGTACGGGATCTCCGCGCCCAAATTTCCAGGTCCCTTTAGGAGGTTCTGCGTTGACAGTCTCTGGCACCAAGATTTGCTTCGCATCGTGGTAGGAGTGTGTTTGTATGCGGACACCATGCCAAACTTGAAGGTATGTAAAGGCAGGCTGGTCGTCTGTGAGTTTGGGACGTCTCCCACCGACAATGAGCGGATTTGTCGGCGCACGCTGTATGAAAGCAAGAAGGGCTTCTTTCAGATCTGGGAGCCGGAATTTGGTTGACGTGTCTTCTACAGTAACACGGCGACCAACGTGATCTCGGTTGAGATGGAATGCTGTGCTGCCATCCACGGAGGTGAACGTTCGGAGTGGGGTGGGTGCGTTAGGGCTTTTGCCTGCCAAAAGAGACGCACTCAGAGCAAAATAATTGACTGTCTTGCGGCCGGAAGAAGGATGAGCCACAGGCCCAATCTGCTCGTCCAAGAGGTCGGGATCATCCACCAGTTCTTCATCCCAATCATTCCCCCCGTCAACTCCGGCGGATTCCATCGACGTGGCAAGGTCGAAAAAATCGCATTTGTCTCTTCGATCTAAATGGCGACAAATCTGCGCTTCATAACCCTGGTTATTTGAGTTTGAAGCCGGGTCCTTGACTTCCGTGATGTGTGCATGCTCCGTTACATCTGCTGTCCATTGAAGAGGAACACCATTGGCGCGAATAGCAGGGACGACAGATTGAAGGAATTCTAGTTTCGGGATATACCAATTATTAATTGGGCCTTTTTTCCCTTTCCGGACGCCCGCCTTCAAAATAGCCGATTTGTGTTGGTGAAAGTTTGCCAAGGCACCGTCCATTTGATCCAAGACATCATCGTCGATAGACGGAGCCTGGCCGTGGTAGAAAAAATCAACGATGCTGGCGAGGGCGGTGACGAATGCCTTAGAGACATGTTTAGCATCGGCGATTACTGCAATCAGGTACCGCAGGATATCACGGTGCTCTCGTCCCGTTACCTGCTTGGCTTTTGATATGCCCTCCTTGAAATGGCGCATCCCAGTATGGGGGCGCAACACGGAGAACCGAAAATCTATCTCCGCTGGCCCAAGAGCTGCTATACACCACTTGACGATATGGTCGTAAGCAAATTTGAACCAGTGATGGAGGATCTCTGGCGTCAAGAAGACGGAAGGCTCAGCCAATGGCCAGTCTTGCCAGAAAGGGCGATGGACTCCATTGAGTCGAAGTAGCTTCGCCTTCTTGACGTAACTCCGCAAATCCCATGGATCGGTACTGCGCTCTAATTTATGCAACTGTTTAACTGTATAGTCGCGCGTGCGGGGTGGATGGCGATAGGAGTCTCCAAAGTTCTTGTAAGAAGCGGTTGTAACTGAGGACGTCTTTCCTGCAACTCCAGCAACCATCGCTGACTCCGGCGTGTCCAGAATATACGCCACCAAGGGGGTAAAGCAGAAGCGTTGCCAACCCAGGGGGTCAGACATCATAAGCCCCGACTTCTGCCACCTTTTTCAGGGGGCCCTAGAACAAAGTCAAGGACTGCGTGGAACGTCCGGCTGTCTAGAACACCGCGAATTTCCGCGTTCTGTTCAATAAATTTCGGGATTGGACAGAGCGCGACAAGGAGAAAGGCATGGTGGGATGCCTTCATCCTGAAATCCATGTCAATATTGGCGAGGCTGATGAGGAGTGGGTGGGCTTGGCGATTTCCCGTCATTGTGGAAAGTTGGGTTTTATCCGAGGATATCACTGTCCCGAGGATAAGTGGCGCCCGTCTGGCAACTCATCCTGAACGAAAGGTGAGGGCGGGTATGAGAATATAAGTTGAAAACGTACTTGTATCTTCCACGCCGTATCACCGGATAACCACTGGTTATATACTCTGACGATTCTTTCTGCCGTTTTCCACATTTTAAAAGGTGTGTAGTGGATAGAGTCTTGGACCAAGGGATTGCTCAACAGGGTTTGCAAGCACTCTATGGGGTCCCGATAATAAAGGGTGAGCGGTTTCTTGGTGGGATACGGTGTCTTCCAAGGGGTTGCCTTCCATGCGGGCCCTTTTGGTAGGCTCTCGATTCGACTTCGCAAATCCTTGGCGGTCTTGAAGGACAGATTCATTCGTAAGACCTGTAGAAAGAAAATGGATCAGTTTTCGTTTTACCAGTCCATCGGAGAATAATCAGAAGCAACGCACAAGTCGAAGCTTTAGAAACTCATCAGTCTTGGCGAGAGTCATGTTAGATCTAGTAATGAAAGCAGCAAGCTCCCATTCTTCTGCCGAGGCAAAAGGATAGTAAAGGTTGGTTTGCCGCTGCTCTGCGTACTCGTCTTTTCGAAACTTGTCCTTGAATGTTTCGCCGCGATCCAAAGTCTCAGCTGCCCCGTCATAGTAGTCTCTGACAGGCCCATCCAATGGTGACTGGGTATCGGGATCCTCCATGAAGACGTCCTCCATATGCACATCGTCGCCAGGAGTGCCCTGGTTTTGGAAACGGGCCTCGAAATCCTCTCCACTGAACTCAAACGCGTCCTCCGCGTGGATCCTATTGAACTCAAAACCCGTCAATATCCATCTCATTGACTTCCGTTCCATCCCTGGCAATACGACGCTTTCTGAACCGCTCAGCAGCGTGTAAAACAGCGGGATGCAGGGAGGGATGACAGCGGCCACTGGGGCTGATTCATGTGCTGCAATAAGGCTGTTGGGGATTTACACCCCTTATTGCACGTAGGACAACGATATTTTTGACGATGAGACATTGGGGAAAAGTTCAAGTGACGACTGCGAGATGAGAGATAGTCGACCAAAAGTTCAAACTTTACACGTGAGCGCTGTGAACTTTCCGGAATTGTGACTTAGTAACTTACCACTACCTACTCTCTTTACCGCGAAGCGCCATGGCGGAACGTAGTAAACAATGAGAGGCGAGGACTCACCAATAAACCCTTCCCCTGTACACTTAGTATGGGGTGTAATTCCTCCAACACCCGGTCCTGGTGTTTAATTCTGTTTGCTTGCCAGGACGGCCCCCAGATAGCCAATACCGTGGACCAGGACTCCTACAGGCTCAGTATGGCGCACAAGATACAACTTTCCCGGGCAGCTGAAGCCCGAGTATTCAACCTACTCATCGAGGAGACCAAGCTCACACTCGCCCGGTGCCAAGCGGAGATCGAACTCGCGAAGGTGCGAGCGGGAGGAAGAGCGTTTGCGGCTCGAGTACTACCAGGCAGATGAACGAGGCTGCCCGAAAACAATCTCCTCGACGCCGACATGCAGATCGGTCGTAGTTCGCCACCAAATCTGGGGGAAACGAGCAGAGCAGGCGAAAATGGCAGAGTGCCTTGAAGGGGCTCCAAGGCTGACGGTATCTACTCTGCTTCCGCTATCATCTTTCTGGTCCTTATATTTTTACAGATGAAGCCCACTCAAGCAATAATCAAAGAATGAATCGGTGTTTTCAGCACTCAGTCGCACATACATACTATACTTAAAATTGTCTGTAGCAGTTTTGAATCGTTCATTTGCAATGCTATGAGATATGGAGGAGAAAACTGTTGGATCCAGTCCGTAGCACGCTAAGATTGAAGTTATAGCAAGAGGATGTGTGGGACTTTGAAACGATAAGTGGGTACGTGCAAAGCCCTAAAGGCAAATAATTAGCACTTACATTAATTAATAAATGGGTACGCCGCACACCTAAGATGCCATGGGCTGAGGTCAGCCCAAAGTCGTGCTTGTCCTATTTGATGACCGCGCGACGAACCTCGGCGTGACTCGGAGGAGGTGGGGGAGATGTGGGATATGTCCTAGAGGCAAAGCATTAGCGCTCCACAACAATAAGGGGGTGCATGCGCACCGGGGAGCAAAAAAATCGGACTTTGGAGGAATACACATGTACCCGGCATGTGGTGCGGTCCTGAGCGATGCGGGGATTGTCTGGAGACAGTCTGAAGACGATGTAAGGCTAGTACGATGAAGAAAGAGCAAAGAGTACCGACTCACGGGCATGATTGAGGTGCTAGAAAAAAAAGGCAGGAAATCGGACTTTTGAGGGATGCGTATGCCCTGGGGGCGTCCGGCGGGCCAGAGGGGCAAGGCGACTGTACATAACTGTTGGGAGGTTAGTATGGGAGTGGGGGAGCACGGAAAACTGGACCTACGGGGTTCTTTGAGAAGAGAATAAAATTATACAGAAAATCGCATTTTTGGGAATGGACGCACGTTGGGGGCGTCCGGCGGGTCAGAGAGCAAGGCGACTGCACAAACCTGTTGGGAAGTTATTATGGGAGTGGGGGAGCACGGATAATACCTACGGGGTTCTTTGAGAGAGAATAAAATTATAAGAAATCGCATTTTTGGAATGGACGCACGCTGGGGGCGTCCGGCGGGCACGAGGGGCAAGCGAGGGCACAGACCTGTTGGGAGGTTAGTATGAGGGTGGGGGAGCACAAAAAACTGGGACCTACGGGGTTCTTTGAGGAGAGAATAAAATGATTCAAAAATTCGCATTTTTGAGAATGGACGCGCGCTGGGGGCGTCCGGCGGGCCGAGGGGCAAGGCGACGATATTAACCTGTTGGTTAGTATGAGGGTGGGGGAGCGCGAATAATTGGGACCTACGGGGTTCTTTGAGAGAGAAAAATTATACAGAAAATCGCATTTTTGGGAATGGACGCACCTGGGGGCGTCCGCGGGCCGAGGGGCAAGGCGACACAGACCTGTTGGGTTGTATGGGGTGGGGCGCAGACAAAATGGGACCTACGGGGTTCTTTGAGAGAGAATAAATGATTCAAAAATTCGCATTTTTGAATGGACGCGCGCTGGGGGCGTCCGCGGCCGAGGGGCAAGGCGATTAACCTGTTGGGGGTCAGTATGAGGGTGGGGGAGCACAAAAAACTGGGACCTACGGGGTTCTTTGAGGAGAGAATAAAATCATTCAAAAATTCGCATTTTGTGAATGGACGCGCGCTGGGCGTCCGGCCGGCCAGAGGGCAAGCCGAGCGCACAAACCTGTTGGGAGGTTGTATGAGGGTGGGGAACACGGAAAACCGGGGCCTACGCGGTTCCTTGAGGAAGAACAAAATTATACAAAAATTTGCATTTTGAGAATGGATCGCACCAAGGGTATCCGGCCGGCCAGAGGGGCAAGGCGCCAGTTCAACCTGTTGGAGGTTAGTATGAGGGTAGGGGAACACAAATAAGTGGGACCTACGGGCTCTTTGAGGAGAGAATAAACTTATTCAAAAAAATCGGACTTTTGAGAATGGCCGCACACTGGGGGCGTCCGGCGGGCCAGAGGGCAAGGCGACGATATTAACCTGTGGGATGTTGATATGGGAGTGGGGGAGCACAAAAACTGGGACTTACGCGATTCTTTGAGGAGAGAATAAAATCATACAGAGAATCAGGACTTTTGATACTGCACACACCCCGGAAGTTCAGCAGGCCAACGAGCGGGCGAATATCTGGGCATGATTATGCCTGATACGTAAGTATCTGGGTTTTACATACTGTGCAAATTGTGTGATCCTAACAAATCTCCTTTCCTGGTAATCATTTCATTTGATGGCTGTGCAGCCACTTCGGAATTGCCCGGCGCGCACGCTCTCGTCCTGCAGCTGATGATGTCGGTCTTTCTTTATGGGATTCGTCCACGTGATACGGACGTAACTTTTCCCTCTCTGTTAATTCGATCTTGGTTGCTCCATGGATACTTGCACATATAAGTGAGACGCTAGCAGACTGTCCGGTTTTTTTTCCTCTTTCCCTCGGTGCCATAGATGTCAAGGGCGGCAAAACCAAGGCTGTCGAGGTATGCCCTTCCCCGATGTCTGCTATCGAAATAACAAATATTCTGTAGTGGGGCAGCGCAATTGCCATGCACAACGCGGTTCTCAACGGCTTACAGAGGACATAACCATCCTCTCCGCCGCCGATATCTTCTCGTGGTTGCACGACAAAGGGGCTTTCCCAAAGGTACCTAACCCTAAACCTAACCCTTCTCCCTTTCCACCCAGAGATCAACGCCCAAGCTCGCCCGGAGATGGTCGTTCATCACCAACACTCGCCGCAATGTACTTCGCCCCAGACCGTCAATCCTCCAGAATTACCATATTCGTCATAAAGCATAGTGGCCAGACGGCACCGCCATTCAAGGCCAAACACGATGCGACCTCGCCTCCCCCACTCAGAATCTCCCAAGATGCCGCTCGAAGCCATCATGATGATCATAGACAATTCGGAGTGCATGCGGAACGGGACTACTACCAGCCCACCCGTTTCGATGCGCAGTCGGACGCATGACCACAGTCGTTAGGGTTAGGTATTTGGTGTGGGGTCCTTGTATCGTTATTTATTAACACGCCACAGCGACACGCAGCGCCTCGTGCTGCTCAT